>CM051025.1:7720698-8003198 GCA_027627225.1 Congeria kusceri
TTCATGTCAAATTTTATAAATTTATGCCTCTTTACAATAAATACGTAACACAACACATCACCAGTGCCAAAAATGCTTGTATTACTCCGAACAAATGTAGAATATTTTAGGAACGTCCGACTGCAACAAAAAATGTTTAGAGCCGAAATTTGTGGAAAAAATACGTACAATCTATGTTGCTTGTTTGTTTAATCAAATACTTGTTCGTTAGTTTACGGCGTCGGCCATTCCGTTTATGTAAACGTGTTTCAGTGGCATGCACCGACAAAGCATCATTTATGTTGTGTTGCAAAATTAAAACAAAACAAGAAGAAAACTATGCTAACATTACTTTGCAGTGACAGTACGATTCTTATACAAAAAGGCGTGTCGTAGGAATCCAGGGCTTAATGCATCTGCGTAAAGTGTCGTCCTGGATCAGCCAGTGCAGTCCACACAGGCTAATACAGGACGACACTTTCCGCTTTTATGGTATTTTCTGTTTCAAGGACGTCTCTTCTAAACGTATTTTATGCATTAAACCCGGTTTTCCCACAACACACCTCATTAAAAATGTTACTTCCAACAAAAACCAGTGTGGAAATGACCCCCCCCCCCCCCCCGTTTTACGACAAGTTTCCTTCTGTTTTCCACACTTCGTACAGTCCTTATATCATCGAAGTGATCATTTTCTTGATACCGTAAGTGATCTTTCAGGGTGTGGCCAGGAAAGGGTCCGTTGTGAGGGCCTCTTCTAGGATACTTCCTGCTGCCCACACAATGTCCGCAATGGCATGTGATAACTGATTCCGTTAAACAAGCTGTGATACCCGATGACAGTGACCAGATGCGCTAATATTAGCGAGAAATGCACTAATGAGGCTACATTTACATAATCGATGTCAACGTTCGTTTTTCTCTCAAATGTGTGAAAGTTATCGACTTTTATATAATGTTATATTTTCAACAGTTAGGCTAATAGCGCAACGGTTAAACGAATATTGTTACTTTGTTCTGTTCGTTTCTTTTCTCGCAATGCTACTATTGCCAATGTTACAGAATACTGGTAACATTTGTTTTATTCTGCAAATGGGAACAATTGCATTTCATTGCGCCTCTTGGAAACCCGTTCTTTTTGTTTACAACACTGACACGCCCATTTTATTGTGTTCTCTTTCAATAATTCTTTGGGAGATGTTTTGTATTATACCGTAATTATATGCTCATAAAGCAATCACTTCTGTTTATAATTATAGACGCGGCTGTCTCGCCTTATATTCTGAACACACACACAGAGTGGAGAGTCGCAGACGACCATAAATTGGAACTTCTTATTGGAATGTTCTTAAGCAATAGTATAATCAATATAGTTGAAAAAGTTAGTTAATGTTAAGTGGAAATAACAAATTTCTGATGCAAATAGAATCATTACGGACCCCAAATCATACTTTGTACTTTAGAGATTCTATATATTGACAATACGTTTTAACTAAGGAATTGTATGGACACTACGTCAGAAAAAAAGATGGTTGTAAATCTACTAGTATTTTATCTATTGGTTTATTATTTAATAACACCGTACATTAGAAGTACAAATCAAACGCTCATATGTTTGGTTATGATTTTCTACAAAACTCTACATTGGCGGTGATTCTAGTTCTCAACTCATACACCTGAGAATTGACAGACGTAATCTCCGCCCATTTGACCGGCTTTTTCTGCGGATTAATAATCTCTACTTTCGGTTTTGGAAATATCAACATAAAACAAGTAATCCATAATGAATAAAATATTTCGACCAATTAATAGGTTTATTCAGAAGACATTATAATTATAAAAAGCTATACAAAAGCAATTGAATGGTTTTCATTTGGGAACTACTTTTTGTCGTACTTGGCAGTTATTTGCCCGCGGTGTACACATTGGATATCGTAGACATCCATTCATGTTTGAAAGTGCGTTGGGAATGGATGTATCGTGTTATTAGTTCGCGAAAAGTTTAAACAATGAGGAATAACACTGGATATGTTTCATTGCGAGGTAATGAATTATTTTAGAGGCATACTAATTTGTTGGAACAAGTAAGTAAATTTACGTTTGAGTTAATGTCACCTGTGTCAATTAGTGAATATGAATGGGTGGGGAAAGAAAGTCTGTCACTTTGAAAATTAAAATTTTATCTAGGTCATGTTTGAAAATAATAGTTGTTCAACTTCAAGTCGTTATACTTTATCGATTGTAACATTTTGTTTCAAAATTAAACTACTATACCTACATAAATTAAATAGTCTTCCATCAGAGTGGAATAAAAATAAAACAACAACAAATCACACATTAATGAGTTAATATTGACAATGCCAGTCGGTGATTTGCATTCAGCAATTTTATTTGACTTCTGTTATGGCAATAAATTTTTATTTAAAAATATTAACATATTTAATGTATCGATTAATATCTGCTGTATATGCTTAGTATGTTGATGCATTATAATGAATTAATGACATAATCGTATAAATATATGACTGTTTAATCTTGATTAGTCACTTAGACTGCCTTTTACATAATATTATACATATAGAGCCATTGATTACATCTAATTTGGCAATTATTAGGCTACTCACAACTGCAATAGCATTGATAAAGATTGAATTTCCAGCTTATAAAATAAAACATCACCAACCACTAATGAACTTTTAAGCATACATATAAAGCACTAGAATTGGTGGGACCTTGTTATATGAACATTAGCCAGGGGCTGTCGTTAAAGAAGTATGTCGATCACACCTGATAGGTGACATTAATTTCATTGACACATAATTATACTTATAGGATTAAAGCCTGCACGTTAAAAGCAATAGACTTTATTGTCCCTATGCAGAGCATGGTTTTGAATTGGTCAGGAGCTGTAATGTAGGCTAAACAAAACAATCATTAATTAGTATAACTTAATATTAATTTTGTAGCTTCTTATTTTAATACCTTGTTTTTAAACTGATAAAAAGCAAAACATTTTACATACGCATTGAAATATGGGATTTATTTTAAAGAAGTATATTAGCCATGTGCGTCATAAATAAATAACATGGTGAATGATTTAAATAATATTAAGTTGTGTTTGGCTGAACTTGCTGCTGATATTCAAGATTTAAAAGACCGGCAAAGGCTTTATCAATGCTTTATCTATCTTTTTTTTTATGTTGTTGCATAACAAACTTACCCAATAAAAAAAGATGCATTACAATTTGATGTAAATGTAGTTGACATACTAGTGTTGAGATAAAATGTCATGTTCTGGACATGTTTGCTCTGTAAAGATATATAGAGGATATTTGTTTAATGCAGTGTAAATATCAAGTTTCTATGACCACCAATGAAATAAAATACGATCTAAAATTGTATTAAACAAACTTTCTTTTTATTTCATGCTTTTGAACGATAAATAAACAAAATGCGCAAGATATGCTGAAGCATGACAAGTTTTGTGTATTATGACGTCATAAATGTGATGTCATTATGATTCCACAATTGTCGATCACTGTTGTGGTGGGAAAATAGTGCCACTCTTGCTGCGTCGTTGTCACTTAATTATATTTGTATTTAATTTTAGTATGTGTTTTCTGTTGTTTAAAAAGGCCGATGTTTACACTGACGATTACGGTATTCAAATACTTTCAAAAACTAAACATAAAAACAAAGTTAAAAGTAGTTCCATTTTACCAAGAGTGAAATGATCAAACATTATCATTTCTCTCGACATTTTTAAATCATGGTGTTAAGTATATTTTGCTTTGTTCTTTATAAGCTCACTCTTTTCTTTGGTAAAATCAACATGTTATTTTATAACGATTTCAAAGGTGCAAATCATAAAATGATTTGCATATAACAAAATACCAAAATAACTTACCACGTAAAATATAAATTTAGATGTTCCCAACACAACACTGGAATGCTATCATTCATTTAAATGTAAAATAACATTTGTGTATTTCTTTGTCAAGTGATTTCATGTGGATGAATGGAGGGCATACCAACGTAGCTGTGCTGTCCAGCCCATGTGTCTGGCGTTGTTAGTTCTTTTAAGTACATGTTATACTTGTATAGCGTTCACCGTTATTCATTCACTTGCTTGTTAAATGTTCTCGTCACCAATGACCTAGAAATCTTTTTTTTTTCAAATAAAAAATCATGATATGATTGTATTCTTATTGCGACTTTACATTTTAAATACAAAACAAAACACAAGCGGATCTTTAGGAGATAAAAGCTTGTAAGTTGCATGATAAGAAATCACATTTTGAAACTTGGCAAGGGACAAACATACAAGGGACAAACATACAATTTCTGTGGCTGATAACGTTTGTTGCCATTCGCCATCTTGATTTGTGACTTGTTTGGTACTGGTAGTGTGTAATTAAACAGTGGGGCATAAAGAGAATGACACATGGAAATGAAACATAATGGATATGCTTTGTGCAGTCAGCTGTTCTGCTTGTGATAAAGTTAGTTATAACAGTCCCTGTTGTAAACCATGCAGTTTTTATTATATATTACATGTATACAAGCAAAGTTTGTCTAATGTTTTAAGCATCTGCATGCATCTGCAAATTTTTCTCTTCATGGAATGTATATATTATCAATCGCTACATAAACAAAACTAACAGCACAACAAACTGTAAAGTTTAATTTTAAAGCTAATGTCAGCTAGGAATATTGAAGGTAAATATTTAGGTTTTGGCATGGTGTACTACTTTTCACCAGAATAATTTAGTTGCATTTATATTCGGTATTTTCCTAGTTGTCATCATTTTCATATATCACCATATCAATACTGGGCTGCTTGCAAAACTATAACTTATCTGTGTATACCTGTACATTTCATAGAAGTAATCATATTTTTGCACTGAGACATTACTGCAAAGTTATGCAATTGTTATGTGCCTAGACAGTTAAAGGGGTAGTGTTCATCATTAAAATTCCCATCCATCAATAAACCTCAAAGCCCCTTCAACCAGTCCAACAAATTATGGGCTGTTACATAACTTTATGGTACAGTGATCAACAGTGTCTGTGAAACAGATAAGATAATGCAATGTTCTCTACTGTCATCCACTATGTGTCCTATGGTGGTGTTATTGGTTTATTGGATTCAATTATCTTGGGTACTATGATACAGGTGGCTTTATCTGTTGTTAATAATGTTCAGTGATTTTGACCTAGTGGTTTTATGGCTGTTGGTGGTGTCTTGATTCTTGAACACCCATGGAAAATCAAGTAACAGTGTATGGTAAGGTATAAAACATTAATACATATAAAGGCCATGAAGGGGCTCTTAGATTGTTTAACATTTGACATAAACACTTGAAGTAAGACCAACCTTAAAAAATGGTTTGTTTGCCATTGCCTACCCAAGATTGCTGGTAACGGGTAGGTAGGTAGGCATTTTTATTTTTTTTGAAAAAAATGCAAATTTATGAATGATCCATTTAGCATCAAAATAAAGCATACAACACAGACATTGCTTTTAATAATATAATCAATTGTCTGTTGATATAATGAGAGCCAATGAATTCTGACAAACTGCCTGTTGTTTTCACAAGTTTGATAAAACATGATTAGAATTGAATTTTCATATGGCCCATTATATGCAAGGGTTTAGCGGATACAGTTAACTTTATTAACCCAGTGGAAAACAGCCGAAATTAAAGAAAAGCGAGCTTTTATTTAACCCAAAGAAAAATATAATATTTGGACTAAAAAAAAAACTGGTTTGATTTAACAAAGAAAACAACTTTCAAGTAGGGAGCTTTTTGTCGGGTAGGTAGGCAATGGCAAACAAAGTTAATTTTAATTTTGGCCTAAGGGAAATTAGCAACACAGAATATTATCTTTGGTACAGCTGAAATACATAAACAAAAGGCACTAGCTTAAGCAATTTAATCTTCTTTATAAATATTATGGAAAACTTGAAATAGAATTTCACATTTCCGTGACATTAGAATTCAATCATAATACGTTGTTTCCCATCCAATGTTAACGCATTATGAATAAATTATATTTTCATGTCAGATAGTTTAGGTCCATCATGCATGTGTACTCAGCTTGTTTTTGGTTATGGACATCACTGAAACAGTATTCTAACAAACAATTACCTATGTAATTATTGAAATGTTTTGTTTGTAATGTATGGAAGGCATGTACAGTAGTATCGGGTCATGATAATGCCCACACACAGAAGTCTGTGTTTTATCAACATCAAAGTTTATAAACACAGAAATTTATTGTATCATAGATAAATAGTTGATAAGATCTCATATCAGATATAAGATATTTGCATTATGACTATAGACTATAGTATAGTGTTTAATCTAGAAGGCAGAGGGGCATGGCGCTTGACTTGGAAAAAGGGAATTTTGTGCATGTTGACACTGATAAACGGGCATATTAGGTTTTAATTTATTTTTTTCCTGAAGTAATATTTCAAACCAATTATAATAGTTTATATTAATTTTACGTTTGATGATTATTTGAGCCCAATTATGAACACATTTTAATTTTACAATATTATTACTTCTTCTTCTTATTGATTTATATAATTACAAGATAAGAAAATTAATTTATTTATTATTCATAAGTATTTCCAATGTGACAATTGGGCAATCATACATGAACACTTATTGACAACTGACAAACTGAAACTGTTTATGGGCAAGTCATGTTTATTAATGGTAAAATACTTTTTAATTTTACAATATTATTACTTCTTCTTCTTATTGATTTATATAATTACAAGATAAGAAAATTAATTTATTTATTATTCATAAGTATTTCCAATGTGACAATTGGGCAATCAT
This sequence comes from Congeria kusceri, assembly GCA_027627225.1. Taxonomy (NCBI): domain Eukaryota; kingdom Metazoa; phylum Mollusca; class Bivalvia; order Myida; family Dreissenidae; genus Congeria; species Congeria kusceri. The sequence goes on from CM051025.1 coordinate 7,727,529, forward strand.
ACATGAACACTTATTGACAACTGACAAACTGAAACTGTTTATGGGCAAGTCATGTTTATTAATGGTAAAATACTTATAAGTTATAACCTGGAATTATTTTTATTTCCATCTTTTGTATTGTAGGATTTTTTTAATTTGCACCTTAATGGATTATAAGTTGTTGCTGTTGATGATGACTTTGCTACTTGTATTTTTATTAATGTTGAAAAGCTTAAGTCAAGATTGAAAATTTATAAAACAAACATTCAAATTCAGATTGAAATGATGTATCCGAAAATGTATGTTCGAAATAATAGCCAGTTTTGCAATTCGTTTTTTCGGGGATTTTTATTTACATGTATGGTTGGAATAAATATTGTATACACATTTTGTTATAACTGGAGATTAAAGACCACATTGAGTCTACATTTATATGTATTCTGCCCTTTGTTATCACGTTTATCAGAAAATGGACAAAACAAAAACATGTTTTTTAAAGTGAAAAAAAGTTGTTGTTACTCAGTATACCAGTATTGTAATGATAAGTCATGAGTTGAAACTTGCTTCATTTGTCTGTGAGTCACTGTTCATTCACACTATTCCCCACAATAGATTTGTTTTGATGAAATTCATGCATGACTCAAAAGATATTATAAACTTCCCTTTTTAAACAGTAACACTGTATTGCATGGTACTTATTGTGGCGTAATCTATTCAGGTATAAAAACAATCTATTCAGGTATAAAAGCACTGTGTTTGGCTTGGTTGGAATATAGACATTGGAGAAGTAAACCATATTGCAGCCAATATTAATAATTCTAGATGAAGTTCAGAACAATAACAACAAAAATACTAGCACACCAACATAAAACAGAATAAAACCCATTTAAAAAGACATTTCTGTGCTAAGTGTTTGGCAGATAGTATGTGAATTTCTCCACATTTTTGCATGATAAGAAACTGATAACAGCCATTGTCTGGGCTGAGTTGCTGGTCATGTCTTGTTTCCACACCCACTGGACTTGCAGTAAATGGAATCAGTTCAGCAACCTGATCACTACAATGCATGGATTTGCTTTCTTTGCAGGTCTTGAGAAATCACAGACTGTTAAAAGTCTTTTGCCCATATTTTTACAGATAATGCATGGAAAAGAACATGCTGGCAACCACTTGTTGAGTATTTGTTTATGTAATTTGTATAATGAAAGTTGGATAATCAGGAGATTATTTTGCATGATTAAAGGAAATGCCAAATTGGATTTGATAATAAGTTTGTTGAAGGAGAATTTGCAAGAGCTAAAAAAGTCTTTGGTGTAAATACCCGTTCATACTTGATGTAAATTCTGTTAAGCAGATGGAGTTTAGAGCACTATAATTGTGTCTTGGCTCTCTCTTGAACACAATAAATTACCGTAGGTGGAATCTAAATCTTTTTGCAAATACTTTGAAATAAGGCTAAACGCTTCAGTGTTGCTCGTAGGTTAAAAGAAATCAAGTAGGATAGGAAGTCACAAACTGATTTCATAGTTTACATGAAAAAGATGAAATTTAGCTATAAAATTAGATACCAAATCTGGTTTGAATCAGACCTAGGTTGTTATTTGTTTAATAATTCCTTTTTGAAAATAGATCTAAATTCAAACATTTGTTGATACCATTATAATGCTCATTATTTTGCCAATGTTTAAAGTAGAAATGCTCTTTTTTTTTTCAGTCATAGATCTGCAATTGCAGATTGGATTAGCTTTAAGCCACCTGCAATATTAATTGGAATCACATATTTCCATTCCATGTTGAATATCTTTATATTTTATTTTTCAGGCTATGCGCAAGTTGGGGTATGAAGTAGGGCACAATGGCGGTGCAGTCAAGGTCAAGTGTTGCCAAGTGGCTGATGTGGGTCACAGCATGTTGCCTAGCAACCATTACCTTGACAACAGAGGCGGTGGGCCTTTATGACCTGCATTTTACACAGAATCTTTACAATGTGTCGGTGCCAGAAAATTCCCTTGGAAAAACTTTTGCCAGTCCGGCATCAAAAATGGGAATATATGTTCCCGAGAACTTACCGGTGACTATAACATACCAGCTACTGGACACAACAGAAGATCTCTTTAAAGTTGAAGACCGAGTGGTTGGGGATTTCTCGTTCCTCCTTATCCGAACACATTCCGGCAGCTATGGCAGACTCAATCGGGAATTTAAGGTAGAATATCATTTGAAAGTGAAAGCTGTGGCAGAAAGTAATGGAGTAACTTTCGAAACCACAACAAATGTGATAGTTTATATATCTGATGTAAACGATCTTCAGCCTTTATTTGATCAGAGTAACTATGAAGTGACAGTGCCGGAAGACACCCCCCTTCATAAGAGCATTGCGCAAGTGTCTGCCTATGACGGGGACGAGGGAATCAATGCAGAAATTTATTACAGCTTCGTAGGTAAAACTAATGTGTTTGCCATTCACCCAACCAGTGGGGTCGTCACTTTAACCCGGCCACTTAACTTCTTCCTTCAAAAGGAATACACTTTACAAATCTTAGCACAAGATCGTGGTCCAATATCAGCTCAGAGTGTGCGCAAAAGGCCTGCAACTCTAGTGGTGCACGTGAGGCAGGTGAACTATTTCCCACCCGACATAACCGTTAAAAAACTGCCAACTGTGATAGAGCCCAGTCAAAGCGAGGTAGTCCTAGCGATCGTCAAGGTGCAAGATCGTGACATTGGAGAAAACGGGAAAATTCGAACGGTGCAGCTAGTACAGAGCCCAGCCAAAGAGCTTATCAGTCTTCAGAAAGGGGGGCAGGAGGGGGAGTATAGGGTTGTTCTGAAGCCATCCGCACAGGTTGAGGTACCAAACCCTGGTTTCAACCTGACAGTTCAGGCTATCGATGATGGTGCTCCTTCTTTGGAAAAAAATGAAACATTTTATATAAGTGTTTTTGATTCAAACGCTATACCAAAGTTTGTCGAGTCAGCTATTAGTGTTCAGGTGGAAGAAAAAGCACCCATTAATACCCCAATTACTTTTGTAAGAACAGAGTCAAACCGTAAATTTGATGTGCGGTATGAAATTGTTGGTGGGAATACTTATAATTTATTTAAAGTCAATCACATATCAGGCCTAGTGTCTACCTCAGCTGTCCTGGATGCTGAAAAAGTGAGAAATGTACAGTTGAAAGTTGTTGTCTATAATGCCGTGCAAAAGAATCTGAGGTCCACTGATACATGCGTTGTGAATGTAACAATTGTTGACAACAATGACAATGCACCAGAGTTTCATATCACAGACAATGTTTCGGAAATTTATATCCAGGAAAATTTACCGGTTGGGTCAAGTATTTTCAAAATTGGTGCCACAGACATGGACCAGAATGAAAATGGTAAAATAAGCTTTTCAATAACTAATGCCAAAAATGTTCCGTTTGAAATAGATCCCTTTTCTGGGGTTATTCGTACAACTAGCCTTTTGGATTATGAAACCATGCGTCACTCGTACAAGTTGAATATTCGCATATCAGATTGGGGACTCCCATTTGCACGCGAAAATGAGATGATTTTTACGATAAACCTCCAGGATTCCAACGACAACAAGCCACAGTTTGAGACGGGGAATTGCTCTGGGGTTATTTATAGAGAGGCTCAAGTGGGGACAGAGGTGCAAGTAGTTCCTGCAATCGACTTTGACATCAACGACGTTCTGCAGTATCACATAGAAGCTGGTAACGAGAACAGTTGTTTTTCTATGAACAGCGAGACTGCTCATTTAACGCTGAATTGTCCCCTGGGAGTAATCAAAGACACCAGTCAGCATTTGCGAATCATTGCAAAAGATGGACTCCACAACTCTGACCCTGTGGATTTTCAGATTGACATTACAGATGATTCATCTGATCAAAGGCTCTCAGGAAAGCCGGTCGGCATCGTATGCCAACGTACAGATATTTATCAGAGACTCCAGAACCTTGTCGCGCTTTCGCACAAAAATAACGAACCCACAGATTTCGGTATTGCCAAAAATTCGTTACCAGATCCGTTGAACACTGCGCCAAAATTTAACAACTCTGTGCCAAAGAATCTAGATCTTTCCGAAGGGTTACCAGTCGGTTCAGTCGTTGCCCAGTTTCAAGCCGTTGATCAGGACGCTGGTTATAACGGCAAATTAGTTTATGTTATACGCAGCGGTGATGTAGAAGGCTATTTTAAGATGGATATGTTTACAGGAGCCTTGACGGTCATGTCCAGGTTAGACAGAGAATTCAGGGACGAATACCACCTGCTGCTGGAAGTGTCTGACCTTGGCTCACCACCGTTGCTAAGCAACATATCAGTTGACATAAAGGTGCTAGATGAGAACGACAATGCGCCGAAATTCGATCAAGACTTGTACACTGCAACGATTTCTGAGAATATCAACGTAAATGCCACTGTTGCTCAAGTCTCTGCAAGCGATAAAGATCTCGGTAAAAATGCTGAAATCATGTACACAATAGTCTCTAACACTGACCATTTCTCTATAAACCCTTCAAATGGTATTATAAAAGTAAATAAGCCGCTTGATCGTGAAAAGTATCCGGTGTACCAAGTGCTAGTTCGAGCATCAGATAAAGGCGAGAAACTTGTAAGTCTAAGCTCCACAGCAACAGTGCTTGTTGAACTGACAGACATCAATGATGTAATGCCCGAGTTTACACCAAACTCGTATAGTGTCAGAATACGAGAAGACCATCCAGTTGGGTCTGTTGTAACCGTGGTAACAGCCGCTGATACGGATGAGGGTAGATTTGGTGAGGTATCATATCAGCTTGTGTACGGGGAAGATTTCTTCGAAATTGATGCAGAAACTGGAGTTATTCGAATTATCAAAAGCTTAGATTATGAAAGTCAACAAGTGCATAATATCAGTGTTCGAGCACAAGATGGTGGTATACCGCCACTGATTTCTGTGTGTTTTATCAACATCGAGGTGGTGGATGTTAACGAGAATTTCCTAGCACCTATGTTTGAATCGTTCTTTGCTATTGGATATGTAAGTGAGAATGAGCCTATAGGGACGACGGTGATGTTCGTGAAAGCGTATGACCCAGATGGTGATGGTGTGACATATTCAATCAGAGACGGATCCGGGCTTGGACGGTTCACAATTGATTCAAATGGTAAGTTGCAGATATCTAATATTTTACCTACTGTTGTTAGAATACTAGTTCAGGGTTCTTTGACAGTATTTTGTTGTATTTTTGGATTGACAGAAAGGAAATTTGCTTGAAATTGGGCTAAAAATAGTTCATTTAGCAGTGTTTTTTTTATGGCCAATTTGGGACTGCAATTTGGCCCCATTCCCCTGCTACAAAAGTATATATATTTTCCCCCTATATTAACCTTATAATTCCCCTTAGAATGTAAGCTTTATTTTGAAAAAAACTTGACCAAAATCGGACAAAAATTGACTAAGAATTAAAAGATAGAGGAATTTTCGTAAACAATCCCAGAATTTTTTCATCAAACCAAGTTTGTGCATTTAATATCTAAGTTATCAATTTGTAGCAAAACAATTGATTAATGTTTTATAACAAAGTTGAATATAAAAATGTGATAATGCTTTTCTGCCAAAAAAAATTCCCCTTTTGCCATAAAATGTCCCATCTGAAGGGCCCCACCACCTTTCCCCTAAAGGTGAAAATAAACACTGTTTATTTTGTTAACAATGAGTGACTGAAAATTTTATTTCTACTTGATTTATAAGACATGATAATGATATCCGATCAGGAGCTTGAAAACCCTAAAAAGAGACTGTGAATTCAATTGTGAAAGAATGAACAAGGTAAATAATATTGTATTTATATTGGTCTTATTAACTAAACTGGGACTATTTCATTCAATCTACATCACAAACGGTTTAAATTTAAGACTCAAAATAAGTTGCTTGTATCGGTAACTTACCACCAAGTTTTTGGAAGATATTCACCTTTGCAACATACTCTGTGCTTAAAGTTTAAACACCTGTCAGTTTCAAGTACAGTTTGTTATGTTTGAAATTCAAAATTGGGACACTTGGAATAGAATAACTGTATTTATACTTATCCAACAATAAGGCTGCCTTTGAAGCTATTCAGCATTGTGCAAGTATTTACATTTTGCCCGCCTTTATGGACATAGTTGGAATTTCAATGCAAATATATTTGAGGAAAAAATATATAAAAGAAATACAATTACAATACGCATTTAGTGAACAAGTATGTAATATTTATAAGAAATTTGTGGATCAATGAAAATAAAATAGATCTGGAAATGTTTGGCCTGAACGCTTGTCACAGGGCTTGCATTAATGGAAGTTTGGGAGTAATTGACTCCCAGTTTTTGTCACGGGACTTCCCAAGTTGCAGCCATGAAGTATCAAAAAGTCAAAAAGAATGCTTAAAACCTTCAATATCCAACACTTGGAAGTGAGGACTTCAACATTTTCACCTATGTGCAAGCTCTGATTATAATTCAAAGTTTACAATAGGTCTGAAAAACAACAACATGAAGTGAAAAACATGATTGAAGTACAATAATAGCTATACTAAGAGTAGTGATATATGCTGTGAAAATTGTCATGCACAATGTTTATGTCACCTTATACTGTCAAAACTTCCATATATTATGAGCAAAACTTCCAAAATCAGAGGCCAGGAAGTTCAAACTTCCAGTTTTCAAAAGTAAATGAAAGCCCAGTCGTCAAACAAACTGGTGGATTCGATATAAAAGGTCCTAAGTTAGTATATGTACGTGACAAAAACTGGTAATTGGACAATTGGAGAATCACTGATAACTATCAGACACAATTTCAAAATACACCTGGTTTTAACAGACAAACGTTCTAATCTCCTTAACTTTGGTTTCTTTTCTTTCATAATGTCATTGAATAGTTGAAGTTTGTAAACAATGCTGCCATAAACTATTCTGGATTAGATGAAGATTGAGATTATAATTACTGTTGTAGTTTTAAAAGCCTGCAGGGCTTATCAGTATCTGATCTGGGTTGAAAGGTCAATTGGCAGTGTGGGGTACTTAAGATTTGACACCAGAGATTGTGTATTGCCTTCCTAGTTTGTCCTTTATCAATAATCTTGAGACCACTTCATTCACAAATCTGGAGTCATTGAAGCGTGAAATCTTGATTTGCATTGTCAATGGTGCAGCACATCAAGCTCTGTTGAATCTCCTGTTGAGAGTGCATTTGGGGACTATCCGATGATCTCACAGAAATATTAGGTTTCCTTAGTTACACAAATAAAACACAAATAAAAACACAAATTGTATAGATTGTATTTATTGCATTTTGTAACAGAGAATCAGAAATGTGAGCAACATCGCTGTTTGTTTAAAGAAAGAAATTCAATAATAAAAGCAACAAATTATCCTTCGGCCTATTCTGGTTAAATATTTTCTTTAGCCTTATCGAAAGCTTTTATGTCATTGTAATTTAAATTGAATAATTAATTTGGTAATATGTCAGTCATTTGATGCTCTTTATTAAAAAAATTAATGTAAAATTAACGTTTAATTGTTTGTGTATGTAAATGCATGAATTAATCTTAAACGTCAAAGATTATCTGGTTTTGAATGAGTAATTATCATTAATTTAAACATTTTTGCTCATTAAATATGATGAATTTGATGAATGTAAGGATTGTAAGAAGAACAAATGTGGCACGTCATGAGAAAACCGGTCTGAATGCATGTGCGTAAAGTGCCGTCCCGGATTAGCCTGTGCAGTCCGCACAGGCTAATCCAGGACGGCACTTTCCGCTTGTATGGTATTTTCTGTTTCAAGGAAGTCTCTTCTAAACATAAATCCACTGTAGGCGGAAAGTGGGCTATAGGTGATTGACAAATGATGATCATAAATATTTACTTGATAAAGGAACAGTGCCACCATGGAACTAAGTATTCCAGTATGTACGGTAATAGGTACCGTAAATCATGCCTTGTTGACAAACTATGAAATGTGAGCTGAGTGTTTGTCAGTTTTTTGGTATATACATATACATATGAAGGTACTTTGTTTGCCTGCTTATAAGGCATTGACCATGTGAGCTTTAGTGAACCTTTCAATGAATTGGGAAAATATGTCTTTTTTGGGCTATGATTTTGTTTGGAATGACACACTGGACCAATTTTTACGAACTATTTGTACTGCCTGGTATACATAAGGAAGGAAATCCATGACTTGACAAACTTGAAAACTTTTCAAAGAAGATAATTATTTTATTGTATTTTAATGACCAGCAATGATATAACTGTTTTTAATTTGACACAGACCATATTTCAATTTCATACACAAAAATTGACACACTAAAAAGTCTTGTCAAATGCGGAGATAAATTTTTTTTGTAATTAATGTTGTACAGTGTGCCTTGTCATTGGTAATTGTGCTATTGGTAAAAGGTATCTTATAAAACAGAAGTCAGGTTGACAAGTGGCAGTGAAGTTTTTGCAAGGGGGGTCCTTAATGGAATCCGTGCAATTTTTGTGTCATACTTGAAGCCTCATTAAAGGTGGAAATGGTCAAATTTAGAATTTAGTCTGTTTAAATGTCTGGTAAAACTATATTATTTTATGTTTAAGCTTCAGTTATATCCTGGGTCAGGAAACTATTTGGTGTTTGGAGACTGTTTAAAATAAAAACACTGATCCTCCAAGTAAACTGTTTATAAACACTAGCTTTGTTTATGTGCTAATGATCATGCGACGCGGATGTCAGTCTATTCATAAAAACAAAGTGGTAATGTGCACAAGTTCCATTCTTTTCATGAGTAATTGTACTTCTAACAGTAATATAAATTGTCATATACTGGACAAGTCATTTTGAGGGCCGTCTATGAAGCATGGTATGCAGTAATCAGCGTTTTTCCTCACCACTTTGGGAATGGTACCCGTACCGGTCAAATTGGGCAAATTAGCGTCGTTTCAGCCAAATTGGGAAATTTATCACTTTCATTAAAACATGTCAAGATGTAAAAACAGTAAGTTACTTCTCCTAGCTGTTAGCAGTAACCCAGGATTTTTCTCAGGCGCCCCGGTGCCTACGTCAATTTTTTTTTTTGCGACGTGTCATATGACGTTATCGGGTGCGTTTTAGCTCTTAAAATTAAGGCTAACAATTTTTCAATTGTTTGTAAACGTTTAAACGAAATGAAATAACGAAACATCACAGTTTAAACGGTATACCTCTAGTCTTTTAAAAGCAAAAGCGTCATTGTAAGAATCATGATTAGAATACATGAATATTATACATGCTTTGTTCTTGCAAAACGGCGGGAGAATTTCCACGTGTTCGTTGTGCCTACGCGCATCAAGTGTTAAAAACCTGTATTAAGAAAGCACATGGTCGGTACACGCACGTTTTCCATGTGTGGAACGTGACGTCGTGATTGTCAGCAGACATTTCGCGCTCTTTTGCAGAAAACACGGGTTTTACATGGCATACATGTACATAAACAAGACCGCTTGTGTTTACGAAACTACAACACTGAGCAGTAACACTGGATAGGCTTTTCCGATTACGATTTCATATTAGCATATTTGAGATTGAATATTCACAGTTTATTTTTTAAAGCAATGAAACTTATGAATTTAATAAGTGTGCATATTATAAAATATGAAAGCTCATTTACTTTTTAGGTCAATAATACGCTTGACGCTCATATAAGGTTACTTGTGTGTCGATACATGCCAACTGCGCCGATAAACTGAGCGTTTCTATTGGCTCATATCGATTTTACTGCTTGTTGAAACTCCGCCTACAGGTCGGTGCTTCACGGTGATTGATTGCTGCTTAGGATAACTGTTAATTGTTAACAGTTTCGGCAAAGTGACACTCGCTTTGATCATTCACTGACTTTATAGAGTGGTGTACATGTTTCTAGAGCGAACAACGGCCATTGTGACGTAAGAGATTAGCTTTCACAGCAGGCATTGTCGGTCTGCTGCAGTCAACACAGCTAATTAATTGATAAAATACACGTGCCCCGGGCGATGTTTATAAGCGCAACACTAATTTTAGGCGCCCTGGATATGTTCAAGTTAATATTAAACGCCCGGGCATCGGGGAGCTAAAACGGCCTGGGGAAGGCCCTGCAGATGTGCGTGGAGGTTTACGGTTTGGTAAAAGACAAGTAAAATACAGGAACATCGTCAATCTTTTCAGGGTCTTTTTGGATTTTTTCCTTACATTTGGGAATTTATTAACTTCAAATTGGGAAAAATAGTAAGAAAATCCGATTGGGAATGGTACCGTTTTCCGGTACCGACTTTATATAGAGGAAAAACGCTGAGTAATTGAAATTTTAAATACATAATACGTTCAACAATCTACCAACTGAAAATCACTTGGTCAGTTTCTGACCACTAACAAGTAAATTTCCATACTAAACATGTTACTTTGTTTATAATTTCCAATGTTTTCTCAATTTGTTGTACCAATTTATGTCTTTATAAAATTAAAATACTTCACTCACCACCATTACGGGATTTTTTTCATGCAAATATCATTCATGTGAACTACATTCCTTTTACAGGAAACTAGGGCACCAAATGTTTTTTAAATGTAAACAATACAGTGGAATAAAAATGTGTCAAATACCATTCATTTTATGAAAACGTAATTTTTTTTGGGGTCAAATTGATTTATTTTAGGTGTTTGTAAAATCTTAATTAAACTCTTAATGGTTGTTTTAACTTGCAGCACCTTGTGTGTGCCTTTAAATCAGGTTGAGAGAAGCTAAAAGAGTTGTTATGATTTTGTTACATGTCCCCACTGATTTGCAACTACAGTAGTCGATACATGAACTTAAAAGTTATAATGTCATAAGTTCAGGGGTCTCAATCTCCGTATTTTGTTGCCGAAATTCCGCGTCATTCCCCCAACGAAAAAGTATATATTTTTCCCCCATTTCAGACCAAAATTCCCCCTAAATGAACTGCCATCGAATTTGTTTTCGTTTTGTTTATGGGAGTAATTTTCGGGGATCAAATTTACTTAAGCACCGTTACAAACGGTTATCGATAAAATCCGAAGTAGACCACATGGTCATGTAAAATGAACGTTTTGACATGTCTGGTTCCGGATTATTTGTGCTTTCATAATAAAACTTCATTTATATACAGTTAACTGCTAGCTTATTTGCCGGGAACCGTAATTTCTGTTTTGGGACAATGGCTTCTGCTTAAAAGTTATCAAAAACAGGTGAAGGAAAAAGGCACAGATACCGTGTCTTACAGTCGAAAACACAGTTTATTACTGTATTATAATTAGTATAAGTAGTTTAACAAAATTAATTAAGGTTAAAAATTGGAAGTTAAAAAACGATTTAAAAAATCGAAAGTGAAAAACTTAAATTGCATGAAAAATTATCTGTTGCACTGCTCCACCTTATAATCGTCAAGTGGTAGATGGTTAAAATTTGACTAGTTAACATAATATTCAATTTATTGATAATTATCATGAATAAAGTTGTCAGGCAAAGAGTAGGACTAAATAAAGTGATATATTTAATAGTTTTGATTTTTTACTCGTTTGCTAAGTCGAAATTTCCCCTTCTGTGTAAAACGACGCTTAAATTCCCCGCCTGAGGGTACAGGTACTCTTCCCCCAAACCAGAGAGAGACCCCTGAAGTTACAACCAACCTATTTACTTGGAAATATTTGCTAACATGAAAAAAGTTCTGTACTTTGTTATACAGTAACTGTTATATTGTACTATATATACATATGGGTTTCAGTAATACTATATTGTACTATATATATGGGTTTCAGTCTAACAAAATGTCTTCTACAAGATATGACTAACTAATATCAAGGCTTAAGATTTACAATGTTGAAGTTTTACAGACATGCTTTTAATTATTCAGGTCTTAGGCTTTGATATAAGCCAATACAAGTTGAGGTAGATGTGTAACAGACATCAGTCCTTTTATTAGGGCCAATTTGGGGCCGAAATTCGGCTTTGGCCCCATTCCCCTGCTTAAAAGTATATAATTTTCCCCTATATTTACCTTAACATTCCCTTAAGAATGTAAGTTTTATTTTGAAAAAAATCTTGACCAAAATCGGACAAAAATGACTAAGATAGAGGAATTTTCATAAACAGTCCCAGCATTTTTTTTGTCTAAGTTATCCTTTGTAGCAAAACAATTGATTTATGTTTTATAACAAACAAAAAAAAGTAATAATGTTTTTATAAAAATACAATTCCCCTTTGCCATAAAATTCCCCGTCTGAAGGGCCCCGCCACCTTTCCCCCAAAGGTGAAAAAAAGCACTGGACATTTGCATTGGCTGATATTGAGTTTGAAGTTAAGAATTGAGTTAGGGAATGCTGGTGGTAGTATGGTGTGGTAATTGACTTCCATGCTGATTCATTCTTAATTGCCAGTTAAAGGTTTGTACACATACATATCAATACTCAGTAGTAAAGGTTAAATAACCAGCTGTGAAAGATTTGAGATTAAAACATTGTGAAATACAGCCATGTCAAATTACTCACAGTTCATTGGAAGGTTCAGTCCTTTCAGTTACCCAAAACACAGTTGGGTCATGCATGGTACCCTCAAAAACAGGAATAAAGACATGTTCCTGTTCAGGTGTACATATCTCTAACATATGATCTCATAATGATCAGAATGACCTACATTGTCATGTGCCAAGGAAAAGGTCTAGATTTCACTGTAAAATCAGTTTGTCACTTAACCCGGTCTCCGCAAATCATTTGTCCCGTTTAATATACCCCCAACATCGATGAAGGTTTATTTCTAAAGTCAGTTTTGTTTGCTTCATTTCCTAAGTATATTCACCTATTGATTTGACACATGCACTGACACTTTGGCTGCCATACTGTTCGTACTTAACTCAAAAAGTCCTTTTAAGAGCATAGAAAAACATATTCATTAAAGGCATTCATGAAAGGCTCGTAATGATCCATGTAGAATTGACAATGATTAACGGGTTAAAAGTTTTCTTTGAAGCGGCCATATGCAAAATGGAAATAAGGTCCACACAAATATTAAGCAGAACACAATCATGTACTCGCATCATTTTTAGCTCAAATAGTCAGAGATATTCTACAGTCTACTCACCTGTTTGTCAGCATTGGCGTAGTATTATGCGGACTCTGGTTAAGGTTTGCGTGCAAGTACATATATCTCCGTTACTACAACAGGTATTCAGTTGAAACTTCACACATGTCCTCTGGGTCATTATTTAAGGTCACTGACCAAAGCCCATAACTCTGACAAAGAGCTATGAGTAGTCCAGCACTGTCCTGAGACAGTTCTTGTTCTATTGAATGCATTACATCTATATCTTCAGTGAGGCCGTTAGTTACACCCCTACTGCATAGATTTGGTCAGTGTTTTTGCCATCTGAATGCTACCTTATTCACTTGCCAGAAATAATGTAAGTTTTCCCAATCTATTCGGAGAAAAAAACAACAAACTTCAATTTGCATAGATCTTGTTAACTTGTTATTTCTATCTTTTACAAAATGTGATTTGACAGGTTTATTTTGTCTTCAAATCTGGTATTTTGAAAGAAAAGTAAAACATTATCAGGATTTCCTGCAGGCCTGTTTCGCTCGTCGGGCCCGACATGCCTTCATAGCAGTTAGTCATTTGCCGACAGGCTTAAATAACGCTGACATGCTTTAATTTTTAAAGGGACAACCTTTTATCCTTTTATCTATTACACCGATCTATAAATCGCAATCCTCCCCCCTTTTATTTGGTATTGGTATCATTCCCAAAGTTACCAAACATCCCCTGGTCCCCTATTTACCAAGCTTCTTAGGGAAAACTTAAGTAAATTCCTTAAATTCATACAATTCCTTAAGTCTCTGTCTCTATAATGTAAAGGTCATTTTACATTAATGTTTTTTTAAAGGTGTTAGTATTGCTTAAATGTTGGATATTTTACCCTTTTGTGCACAGATATCATTGGAATTCATGTAGAACATTTGATTTGAAACTTTCACTTAAGTACAACTTAAGTTAAGATTTTCCTTAGGAGCTTTGTGAATACCCGCCACTGAGATATTGATTTGTGGCCTGTAAGCACCCACATGGAAGACACTATAATCAACAACTGTGATCAGCTTTATTGTGTTACCTATAGCCACAATCTGGTCATTGTAATTATTGCAGGCATTTAGCTGGTGTGCATATTGACAGGTCTGTCCCATAGGTGGCCATGCAATACAATGGGCCCCATTGTCAAACATTGTCAAACATTGCGTAACCGGTGCAAATTGTTTGCTTATGTTGTTTACACCTAACTTGGTGCAGTGTATATGGGTTTCGGGTTATATTAAGAAAATGTTTACTTTGAATTATATAATCTTTTCTGACTTAGATGTACATTGCACAGTTTATGTATTTATTGTTTTGACATATTGAGCAAAGTTTAAGAAAAGCTGTCTATTGTTGTTTAAGTATTGCACAGTATGCAATATAAATGTGCTGCATAATGGGCCATAATGTCAGCTTAGGAAAAATGTGATCTTAAATTGCAAATCCAAGGTTATGTAGATAAGTTTTGTGAAAACATTATTTTAAATACTACAGTGGGATATTTATTTTGCAACGAAAGCTTTATACTGATGAAAAAACACCTTTGTGTATAGGTGTTGATTTTGTTAAAATAACTGTGAAAATATGATAATGTATTTGCACACTTCCCAATATTCATATGTATTAATATTATTGACACTATCTTCAAAAAACATTTATGTACGGTGATTTGAAATTGAATTAATCATGTTCCCTCGGCTGTTTTTAAGCTATTTTATGGTCGCTTATCGCCCTGTACAATACTTTATGGTCTGTTACCATCAGATTATGTTTTATTTCGTTGGTTTAATAGAAATATGACAGTTTGCTACTGGGCTTTATTCATATTAATATATGAAAATGAATGTTTTGTTGAAGGTTTGAAATATTATACTGTAGAATAAAATTAAGCATAAAGAATATTAATTATTAAAAAAAACAAAAAAACACTGGATATTAAAAAAGTAAAAATCTAAGTTATTATTTGTAGCAAAACAACTGAATAATGTTTAATAACAAAGTATAATATAAAAATGTTATATTGCTTTTCTACAAAAACAATTTCCCTTTTGCCGTAATATTCCCCTTCTGAAGGGCCCCGCCACCTTTTCCCCAAAGGTGAAAAAAAACACTGGACCAAAACTGGGAGTAAATTACTCCCAGACTTCCCTTAATGCAAGCCCTGACCCTCCGCAATTAGTGATCAAACTCCGGATCTCACAACCCTAAGACAGACACCGTATCCATTACACCATCGTTAAGTAGCACTGAAGCACTGTTATGGTCAGTTGGTCAAATTATTAATATTACTTTAATTTATGTTGGGTGATTTATTAATTTTACTTACAGTCCCATACTTGGTATTATATAGAATTTATAGTCAATTTGATTATTATTAGTGGACCAGGTTTTGATTAGTGATGTGTCACATTATCACCATGGCAACCAAAACCACAAAATCCTGGGTCACCTTAGTGTGAAGCCATTTTTGGATATAAACACTGTTTAAGCTTTTTGTACTCTTATTTTCAAGCAGGTCTGCGTTTTAAGTCTTTAAAGTGGTTCGTTTAAAACAGCCCCTTCTTTGTAATGGTTTTATTCACAAAAATTGATTTACCTCTTAAATATCACAGGTGTTAAATCAGTTTTCAACAGTTTGTATTGGTCAAATCATGGCAGTTGGTG
This sequence comes from Congeria kusceri, assembly GCA_027627225.1. Classification (NCBI taxonomy): domain Eukaryota; kingdom Metazoa; phylum Mollusca; class Bivalvia; order Myida; family Dreissenidae; genus Congeria; species Congeria kusceri. The sequence goes on from CM051025.1 coordinate 7,743,278, forward strand.
TGTTTATGTTTTTGTTTTTCATAGATAAGAAATCGGTTGAAGTGTTTTAAATCTTTAATCGAAAACATGTTAAGAAAAAAAAAGAATATATAGCTTTTAAAACAACTGTATTTTATATTGCGTTTTATAAAGTGCAGTTTTAATCTTGCTGATAAACCAGCCTATGTTTACTTAATATCTTAATCCAAGCATTTTGGATTTGGGACTTTCATTTCAGATACAAATTACCGTGTGTGCTATGACTCATGTTATATTTAGACTGAACTTGATTTTTTATTCACTGCGCCAGTCGTGAAAATATAAATTTTCATGATCACTCGTGAATTAAAATCAATATTCTACCAACACCTACAAATATCCTCTATCTATCCATATTAAAATAAAATAGTTATTTTGTCCTCTGTGGTTTTCATCGCAAATTATGGGAAAACACATTTGTTGAGAACTACATCGTTTATACTGATAGTACAGAAATTTCATTTAAAATAAATAACCTGCATGCGTTTATCCTATCTTGCGTTTCAATCTTGACACTTACATTTTATGGATGTCAGTTGACACTTGTACGTTCTTAATAATGTTTTCTTTAAGCAATCATTTAATTTCGAAATGCACTATTGAATTGTCCCCAGCTGTGCATATCAAATAAATCCTTCAGGTGTGTTTGCTTTTGAATGAAAAGAAGTTGCAAGGTTGCTGAAATATCGAAACATCACGGATCTGATACCGTTTTTGCAATCCAGGTCTCCATTGATAATTTTCATGATATTTCTAATATCCCCTCATCTCTTTGTATTGAAAATTGAATCCAATTATGTTTTGATGTTGCTGTCATAAACATTTGTAAATACAAAATGTGTTCTTAAAAAATTGTCAGTTTCAATGAGGATTATCTGCACCTTTTTCCCATCTTGTAAGTGGCACAAATAAACATTGTTGCTTTTAATGTTTGGTTATAAGGCATAAATAGTATATAATTACCGAAAATGTCCTTATTGACGCCCATGCCCTAATAGACGCGCATGAGGTACTTTTTGGTCCCAAAATATTTTTTGTTGATCTATTTTTTCGAACATAAACGAAAAACTAAAGTTAATTTCGATAGAAACGATTAAATAGACCGCCATATTTATGTATCCGGAATTGCCTGTATATATATAAACCTATGCCCCACTATACGGGTTACACGCAACCATATATGACCCAAGTGAATGGGACCACAAAAATTCATTACGATATGAATATTTATTATAAGAACATGTAATAACAGTTTGCGCACGGAAAGCAAGTTTCACGCTTCCCACGTGGAGGTTTCAACAACAAGCGCTGTCAAAAGCAGTCATCCAGAATGTACCATTGTGCATTACGTCGTGCGAGTGAGCTGGTCGTGTCGATCAACGATATTAATTTAGACAGTACCGTCGTAAATTTTCTATGCGGACAAAGCCCATCGGCCGTATTTAGACAGTACCAATGTGTATTACATCATTGGAAAGTGTGCATGGATGAAAACTTTATTTCTTGATAATGGCAGAATTAACCAGTAGACAGAAATTTATTGCTCCACCTTTCTGTTTGTCTAAGGTTGTTTGTCCAAGGGTTTTAAGTAAATTGATTGGATTATGCGACCATGTGCTATTGTTTACCACTGAAATATAAGCCCCTAATTGGTCAGCTCAATCCTTGATTGACAGGTATCTACTGGTCAATTAAAAAAAAAAAAGGCTCCATTTAAATGCGCAGGGGTCCTACAATGACACGCACCTGCGCGTCAAAAAGGACATTTATGGTATGGGTGCCAGTATTACGGTATAGGTGCCAGTATTATGCAACATTTACAGTATGGGTGCCAGTATTATGCAACATTTACGGTATAGGTGCCAGTATTATGCAACATTTACGGTATGGGTGCCAGTATTATGCAACATTTACGGTATGGGTGCCAGTATTATGGTATAGGTGCCAGTATTATGCAACATTTACGGTATGGGTGCCAGTATTATGCAGCATTTACGGTATGGGTGCCAGTATTATGGTATAGGTGCCAGTATTACGGTATAGGTGCCAGTATTACGGTATAGGTGCCAGTATTACGGTATAGGTGCCAGTATTACGGTATAGGTGCCAGTATTATGCCCATAATGCAACTGACATTTACGGTATACATGTAGGTGCCAGTATTATGCCCATAATGCAACTGACATTTACGGTATAGGTGCCAGTATTACGGTATAGGTGCCACTATTATGCCCAGAATGCAACTGACTTCATGCATAGGCTTTAATTATTTTTTTGTTTTTATTTGTATTTTTCACCGTTTGTATCAGTATTTCAGTCATATCACGGCGGTCAGTTAACCTACTCACACTTTTCCTGGGCAAGCTTAGCCGATCTAAGCGGTTTACCAGTACTATGTGCACATAATGCCAGTAAAGAGTAAAAAAAATATGTTTGTTTCAGGTTACCCGACCTACCCTAACAAAATGCACCGACCCTAGAACATTTTATTGGGTTTGTCAGATTGATTTTTGTTTTACTTACCTTTTCCAATAATTAATTAATTATGTGTTTTTGGATAAATAAGTGCTTTGTTTTGTGTATAAGCGATGTTTAAGGATATGAATGATACGTTTTGAATATTTATTCAGTTTTAGAATCTTCAAGTTGACCATTTACCAAATAAAAAATATATGAACAATAAATAAATCCCGACCTACCTACCATAATTTTTGTTGGGCATGTAACCTGAAACAAACATATTTTTTTTTACACCTAACTGACAACTGCCTTACTCGAATCAAATGTAGGGGAGAATGGCCATATAAATAATTTCCTGACCAATCCCCACACAAGTTATGTGGCCGGGCTGGGGTTCGAACTCACGATCCCCGTATTGACAGTCCAGCGCTCTACCAACTGAGCTAGCTGGGCCCGGCTATTTTTGTAATTAAAAATACTGTCTCAAAGCTCTGGCCTCACAACTGAGAAAGTTTACCATATCAAACCGAACTTGCAAAACCTGAAATATTGGTCATTGGAAATGGTTGTGTCATACGAATTATGCTTTCTGATGGCTATTATTTAACTTTAAAACTAAGTTGAAAACTAAGTTGAAGAACTGTTGTTTCCATGGACTTGGACTTGGTAGAGTTTTTAATGACTTTAATGTTTGGACATTTTCATCTGACTGAACTGAAATTAATTCCTGCACAATTATGATAAGAAACTCTGGAGAACATCTGCATCCAAAGAGGTTTGCAAACAGGTGTGACTTGTTGATATTTTCCACAATAAAACTGCAACCTAAATCTCAATTTTCACAAGTGAATTTTAATGTGATAAATATAAATGATTTCAGGTGCAAACCTGATACAGGTGTATCATCATTTATCACAAACATTTGATTTTATTTCTTTGGAGAAAATTGATTTACGGTGTATTATTAAAACATTATGTAGTAATGCAATTTATAATGATTTTAGAAGGTACATAAAATGCATAACATAAGCTGGAAAGTATAATGCTGTTCGGGTTTGAAAGATTTAAATTGACCTTATAGTCCGATGTTTCATTAACAACAAAATATCAAATTTGTATTTTTTCCATTTGAATAAGTAGTTTTGGCTGTAAGCCATGCGATTAGTGTCTATGTGACATTTATTGTAATGATGCTGATAAGAATACGGGTTTTGATAAATGCTGACTTTTTTGCTTGATTAATGATTTATGTTACTTCAGCCTTTAAGAATGGGGTATTGCGTTGATATGTGGCGACAGTTTGGATAGGAACGTCTTAACCGCTAAATTTCGTTAATTGTTGATTGGTGTTTCTTTAACCAGTCCAACAGTTGAGGTTAAACTAAATTATCCAACAGGGTTACGTATAAAGCACTATTGAAACTTGCTTATGTTATGTACTGTACAGTGTTTTCCCAATTTTCAAGATTTCATATATTTTGATTTCGTTTCAATAGTTATTTTGATTTCGTTTCAATAGTTATTTTGGTTTTGTTGCATTGATCTAATAAATATAAAAAATTAGGCCTGTCGTGGGAAAACCGGGCTCAATGCACGTGCAGTCTGCACGGGCTAATCCAGGACGACACTTTCCGCTTTTATGGTATTTTCTGTTTCAAGGAAGTCTCTTCTAAACGTAAATCCACTGTAGGCGGAAAGCGCCATCCTGGATTAGCCCATGCGGACTGCAATGGCTAATCCGGGACCACACTTTACGCACATGCATTAAGCGAGGTTTTCCCACGACACGCCTCATATTTTATAAATTTATGCTGAATGATATTTCAGGCAAACGTATATTTATAATAAAACAGTTATGCTATGAAAATGACTTCATGAATTACACTTAATGAACTTGCAACAAAAAGGCATATGTGCAATACAACATTTGGATATCTTTTTTTCACATATGCCAGGAACGTTACTGACACTGGTACATTGGTCAAATTAGATATGCAGATATGGTTTGCGATGCGTAACTTGTTGTCAAATTAGCTGCAAATATTCTAAGCCTACCAAAATTGCCCACAGCTAGATAATAATGTTTTATATACTGTCAAACCTGAGGGTTAAGTGTATATGTAGTAAAATGTATGTTAAAAATGCTTATAATGTAAATTTTTTAATTGATTGGTATTTTCTTCGGATTAGTAATAAACTTTGATGTATTTATACGTTTTACACTAAGGCTTATTTATTTGCTTGTCGTATGTGGTTATTAGCCTGCCTTTCATTCCGAAAAAGCTGTGTCATTAACTTTAATACAGCTGAAATGTGTATAACCCATTTGTTAAAAAATCCTGTATGTCTTGCCAGCATTGACACAGGAAATATTGAAAGCAATTATTACCAATTTTCACTGGTCTGTAATTTGTGGGTCTCATATTTCGGCCATTGTAGGAGCATCCATTGAGGTTACAATCCACGCAGTCTCGTGTTTCGCCATTGTGCCTTCCTAGGTGGTAAATTGCTATATATTTTGTAGGATCGATTAAATCATAAATGCTTTTTGTGAAAAATCATTGTGACATGGTGGAGCGAATAACACCAGTGCTCGGAGGAAAATAATCAGATGCGATGTTTCTATGATTTATGTTTGTTGCGCTCTCAGTTTTCTTTCTCACAGAAATAAAAATCACAAAGAACTCTCTGTATCTCTTTGTGTTAAACCCAGAGAACACTCTGCACTGTTTCATTTAGGAAACATATTACACTTTTGCATTTAGCAGCATTTTCAGCTTGTTGAACATCTCTTTGTTGTTCTGCAAAATGTAAACCACCAGCATTTGTATGGGGCTACTGTACTGTACTTCGTAACGATATTTGACTGCTGTTCAACGTACGTTTTTTCTCACCAAAGATTTTGTCACATTGATGCCTCTTCGCCGTGTTGTCTTACATTATTGCTTTCGAATTCTACAGTTTTACAATTGTTCAAATTGAAGGAAAACCATTTCACTTCTGAGAAAAATTCTGTTGTTAGTCTTGAAGGCACATTGCTGGAAATAACTTGATGGTTCTGACTTATAATGCCTGTAGTTAAAAGCTCTAACCAAATTATTTTATCGATTATGCTGAATTTGTCATGGAATTATAAATGCCATTGTTAAAAACATATTTCTGTCTTCAAATGGAAGACCTTAGTCCTAGTGTGTTGCTAGTATGATGAGATTCTTTCACATTTCAGGTGATAGTAACAAGAATTTGTAGTTGACAGAATGCAGGGCTTTTTTACCTTTTATTCCATCATCATGCCTGCATTGATGAAATAACACCCCGTGGGATAAAGCTGTATTCCACCTTGTAAATACAGCAAACACGCGCATTATAATGACGTCATATTGTTTATTTTTGTGACGTCATTTGATGTTTTCGTGTTATTCAGCGATTTTCTTTCGTTTATTTACAAAATAAAGATAGAAAATGATGGGATAAATAGCATACCAGGTAAGTGTTGAATACAAATACGGTTATTTGCTCGTTAGAAAACCTAAACCACTCGCCAAGGCTCGTGGTATAGGTTTTCTAAGCCTCGCTAAATAAAAGTATCTGTATTCAACACTAACCTAGTATTCTCTATATAAATATATAGCAGGGGCCAAATATAGGCTTCATCCCATTGCAAATGTTCTTAAAAATCATGCACGTTTCACCAAAAAAGTTGACTTGGGCCAATCGTTTGAGTTTGCACTTTACCAAATGTGTTGCAGTTATTTTCCTTAAAACTACAGGGCTTGGGCTCCAGCCCTAGCCTCTGAAAAACAAGCCCTTGAATGTACATTTTACGTCTCTGTTTTGTCTCCCGCAGGCACGATCTGCACCAGTCAAGTTCTGGACAGGGAGACGGCCACACACTACTGGCTGACTGTGTACGCGCAGGACCATGGACTGGTTCCTCTTCACACCCGACTGGAGGTCTACATCGAGGTGACCGACGTCAATGATCACATTCCACTAACTCTGCAACCAGTCTACTACGGCACGGTTGTCGAGAACGCCAACAACGGCTTTGTGACCCAGATCCAGGCGTTTGACCTCGATAGGAATCTGAATCAGAGTCTGAAGTACGCGATCACTCGCTACGACCCGCTGGAGTTCTTCCAGATCGATCCTGATACTGGTAAGTCAATTTCTTGTCTAAATTTATACGGTTGTTTCCTATGAGTGATTGGGTGGGAAAAAGAATGGATCTTGGTCCAACGTCAAGACTTGATTGGGAATGGTTCTTCCATCATAAAGTGTACATGTTTTCGTGTTTGCCTGTAGCTGCCACATTGATAGTGATGTGATTTGAACTGATGTGGAGAACAAATATTTACTGTATTTTATTGGGAAATTCTGAGGGATACAAGAGTTCATGGCACCATCATTTCAGTAAAGATCTATTGACCGTATTGAGGCAGTAAAACAGCACATGAATGAAAGATTGATCTGTTTTTAAGATACCAGCCTTCCAAAATCACAAGTATAAAATATTGCCTTATTTGGTTGAAGCTGCTGAAAAGCAAAGAATGAAGGCTGATCTTTATTAAGATTCCTTCACTTTGTTAACCTTCTGGCACCCTCCGTTACCCATTGGGACTTATAAAACCCTGGTTAATGCCCAGCAGGCATGTTTCCAAGGGCTATTTATATCCTACTGGAATTGCCTTTGACTTGCCAGGCTTTGGGAAAGCTGGACAGTTTGTTTGTTTCTTCTGGTCATCCCTGGGTTATGGTCAAGATAGCATCAGAGTGCTGGGCTGTTATGGCCCTACAGGTCATTTGGCAGGTTTAATTGGCACCAAGGGAACTGTTTGTTGTTGGTCAGCATGCAATTACAGGAATTTTCATTGTCTTCAAGAATCTGTTTCCCCCAAAGGAGTTGATAATTAGTCATGGATAGCATGTTGTTGTGTCAATATTTCTTGGGTGGTGAAATTGCTTTACACAGGTTGAGGAATGTTCTGTAGACTTCATTATCATCTTGAGGATTGTTTGTTTAGCAAGAGGAGATTTGTTGAAAATTAGGAGATTGTCAACATCTTTCACATGACATACCTTTATGTGGACAGGTGGGGGGGGGGGGGGGAATTTTCAAACTGGTTCACATAACTGAAATATATATTTGTTTTGCATTCAAAAATAGGTCACTTAATTGTAACAACATTGTTCCTTCGCCAGGAAATTGCCAGCTATCAGATTCATTAAAGTTCTCGTCTCATCCAGTATTATAGGTTCAAAACATGTCAAACAGGCTTCTGCAAAGATACAGCAGCAATTAGAATGTTTCACATTTCAGTAATGACCTGGGATATGAGTGCTGCCACCTAGGGGCATAGCTGGCTCACCAAGGAGTTTATCAGTAACTGCAAAAGGCTGACCTTTGGGGGGGGGGGGGACCACTAGATACATTTACATTTTGTGGAAAGCAACTTAACAGCTCCATGCACAAGTCACATTATCTGTTATGAAGGACCTGGGTGTTTGGCTAGTGGTTTAAAGGCTAAATTATTTAATAGCATCACAAACAACAGCTATATAGCCATGTCTGACAGACTTAAATTGACATAAACAAATGGGCTATTAATGTTGCCAAGTCATTTTGATCAATAGAAAAACGATAATACTGTGTTGTTGTGTTTTTATCATTTAAAAGTGTTTATTAGGCAAGGTTTCATTAACAAGATAGAAAGCACTGAGAGCACCCGGATCTCCCCCAAGGCTGCACATGTCCCCATGGGTAAATGTGCAACTAAATCATGATTTACAGCAAAATGTGGCAGTTTTCTCTGTCTCCCAAGAATAAAGAATTCTGGGTCCAGACAGTGACCCGGATCACCACCGAAATCGAATCAGTTGTTAAAGCCTCAGTCCATAAATATTTACTAAAAATATATTTTGCAAAAATTGTTTCTAATGAACATCGAACTGACCAAAATGCAAAAAAAACGCATTGAATTCAGTAAAATAATAATGTTTTGGTAACATTTTTATCGCCTATATTCTGTATGCGATAGCTGATGATGCCTCTGAGAAAATCGACATGTACAATTTACTACACATTGTGTATATTCCATTCCTACAAGCGTTTTCGAACCTTGACAATGTAAAATTCGTTTCGTCAATAAGTAACAGTTTTCAGTCAGATAAACGGCATTTTAGTCGGTAAGATGTTCATAAGAAACGATTTCTGCTAAATTTATTTTTAGTGAATATTTATGGACGGGCTTTAAGTCGTTTATTGGAATATTCCTAATCTTCATCCCAAAAGTCATGTAAATCTGTTAATAACTTTGTGCATAAAATTGCTAACTGTTGGAGACAGACAAACGCCAACAAAGTCCTAACCTAATTGGTGGATGTAAAAATAGAATATTTAATTCTTAACAAATTCTCACAGTAATTAACCTCGTTCGTTTTAATAATTACTGCCCTTGAAAAACTGGTAGAGCTAGATGAAACTACATCGTTGTACGTCTAACGTTTTGTAACAGGCATTGTGCATTGCTAAATATTAGATGGTACATCTATTAATTTTGTCTTTTCTTCCACTACTCTGTCTTCATAATATACATATAGTATTTAATACCAAATGTATGTCAAATGTATGTCAAATGTATGTCAAATGTATGTCAAATGTATGTCAAATGTATGTCAAATGTATGTCAAATGTATGTCAAATGTATGTCAAATGTATGTCAAATGTATGTCAAATGTATGTCAAATGTATGTCAAATGTATGTCAAATGTATGTCAAATGTATGTCAAATGTATGTCAAATGTATGTCAAATGTATGTCAAATGTATGTCAAATGTATGTCAAATGTATGTCAAATGCTTCAATGAAGATATTCATGATAATGAGCGTTTCGACAGAGAACTGTCACACACAGTCATAGAAAACTGTTTGTATCCACTACTTTCTGACTGCTTTCTCCATGAAAGCTATCTGATAATGGCTCTAACAGTTAAAATAATGATTTTCTTTGCCAGACAATGTTTGATTGATGCTTTCAACAAACGCACTATTGTCTGTCTGCAAACATGCTTTAGTATGCTTTGGAGGCCGTGACATAATAACGTTGCATTAAATTGTATATTTTTCCATACTTTGTTCTGTATGGTCTGGAAGAATTATGAAAGTGTATAGGCTATTTCTAAATTAGAATTTTACGCTATCAGTAATCTTAGTTAAATATTTATGCACGTTACATTAGTATTTAAGATCTGTGTATATTGTATAATATTGATTCTTCAAAACTGTTTGAATGTGTATATAATATTTGTATTTAATCATAATGTTTTTACTATCGCCTTTTAAAATAACTGTCGTATAAACATAATTATAATATATTTTATGCCACCACATTTGTTATAAATAAAAAAATACTGTAAATTATTATCAGCAATATTATCAGTCTGATAATAACGGGACTTTTATTTGATAGTACTCTGTAATTTTTTTTTAAATATTACATGAATGAAATATTACCCACCAATTTAATCTCTAAAATTCAATTTCGTGTCGTGTAAAACATGCTTGACAATCCCAAATGTTTGTTTTGATATTGACAAGATGAGTGCACAAAAGGAAATGCATGGTTGACAGTTTTCCTCCAAATCTGAATTTGTCATCGGTTTATAGCTGCACCTGCGTTTGCAGATGGGCAGAATGAAACGGGAGAAGTGGCTCGCACTTGTGACTCATATTGGCTTAGATTGGTGAGAAAGTGTGCTCATCAGGTGCGGTTTATAGTTTGAATGAATTTCATGAATTAATAAATACATGAAAAAATGAATGAATTAATTTACTGAATGAATGAATAAATACAGCTCAAGTCAAGAATGAATTGATGACGCGAATGTATGAACAAACGAATGAATTACTGAATGAAATGAATGAATATGTTTTCTATTAATTAAATAAGAATAAAGACGGTCCATTTACAAGACAATGGACTATTAAAAATAAATGCATAAGAAATAATGTAGATAAACATTTAAGATAGATAAAAAAAACAAAAACAAATAAATATTTAATAACTGTTATATTAATAAACAAATAAACATTAATAGCAAAAATAAGCAAAAAATAAATACAAACCTGTCCTGTCTGACATATCTGGAAATCTAATACAAAAATGTTTGCTAGCGCCTCATTTCCAGCTAGTACATTTTTGACAGACTGATGGATGCTGGCCTGACTTTGATAAACATGACAGTGTGCCAGGGGATGAGGGCGTGAACCAGTTTGCCAACTGCTGAAAGTTTCACTTATTTGTTATGATGTGAAGTATTCCAAAGAAGATAAATTGCAATTTTCACCGTATAATTAATTTGTGGCCTTTTAAAAATATTAGTATATATTAGTAATATATAAAATTGTAATAATAATGATACCAATTAAGTCTCCCTTTCTTATTACATGTCTTATTTCCGTAGTATTTCATATATTTTTATAAATAAGTGCTGTTTTTTTATCTGATAATAGACAATGAAAAAGAAAAATGAGTAATTGTTTATTTTGATGACCAGTCCGACTCAGAACACTTTAACAATTTTTTTCAAAGTTTCACGTCCTCAGTGTAAGTGGACATGTGATCCTGTAGATTGTTTTGATGTGTTTTAATAGTTAGAATATTTGTCATGTAAGGCATTTAACTTTATTTTGTTTTAAAGGGGATAAATACGATTTCAATATCAACATTTCATTTTTCATATTTTAAATAACACAAATAAGATGACGAATATGATCGAGGACAGTTAAAAGAAAATAAAAATAAACAGTTATATGTACCATATGTCATGTTGTTTTTTTTACTGAACTTCTTCATAACGACAAGTTTATTCCTAGCGCTACGCAGATACCGACACGTTTAATCGTATTTGTGGCAGAAACAGAAAACGTGTCCATGTGTTGTATGAACACATCTGCACGGAACTTAAGTCAAAAGGCAACAAATATGGGGGATTTCCCAATATTGTACATGTCTAATGTACATGAATGAGTTTTCGACGGGAAGACGAAAAGTATTTTAGCGGTGTAAAGCTCTTATATCAAGGATTTTCGAATATTAGTTCTTCTGAACTTTTATTCTAATTTCTTATTCATCATCGTTATATCGGTTTAATTTTACCTGCATATGTTTTTATACAAAATTGATGAGATCGTACATACCCTTTTAAGTAGAACTGGTATTTGCTTATGCTATGTTTATTTATTTTTGTGTTAACTCAGTGGTTATGTTATTGTTTGTAAAAATGATTTTTGTGACCTTCATTGTTTGAATAGAGAAGAGGAATTTTTATTGACTTTTTAAGTTGACTTAAATGGGTTAGATTAACATCGATTGAGTGTGCAATTTACTCATAAAGTTTATGTCTTAGTTATGGGTTAAGATCCATAATCATATAAGGCATGTCGTGGGAGAACCGTGCTTAATGCATGTGCGTAAAGTGTCGTCCCAGATTAGCCTGTGCAGTCCGCACAGGCTAATCCGGGATGGCACTTTCCGCCTACAGTGAATTTATGTTTAGAAGAGACTTCCTTGAAACAGAAAATACCATAAAAGCGGAAAGTGCCATCCTGGATTAGTCGGCAGATCGGGAATGACAATTTACTCACATGCATTAAGCCCGGTTTTCCCACGACACGCCTCATATAATCATGCCAGATAAATCCTAGAGGCTCAGGATTTAGGCAATTCAGTTGATCAGAAAACAGCAACAATATCATTATACCAAAGGTGGCTTTACTGTTAATTTTTGGTGTAATGATATAAAAGCAAACTACTCATCATCATCATTATCATCATCATCATTATCATCATCATCATCATTATCATCATTGGTACAATTATATATTTATAGACATGTTATAATGCTTAGTTTTTGAGCGTAAAACAATGTTAATCATTTTGTATTAATTATCTGACAGTCATATTGTTTCAGATTTTGTTGTTTCTGATACATTAAAAATCAATATTCTTGATCACGCAAGCAGCAATAATCTGTATACATAAGTAAATCGTTTTATTTTGGGGAGGGGGGGGGGGGTTGGGGTGTGTGGGTATTAGACGGGTACCCCATTGAAGTCATTGGTGGCAACACACAGTCAAGGGTCTGGCTCTGTCAATGAGATTATATGCTCGATTAAATACCTCAGACCAAACATTGACACATTTGAAGTTTTGAAACTAATCACTGTGTGTTTTGTTGAACTTGTACATGGGTGTAAATAAATTGCAAATGTCGGCCATGGAAGCTATTGAATTTGATAGTGTTGTTCCTTTGAATGAAGTGTGGAAACACAGGGGGTAGTAATTAATCAGGGCTACCTGACTGACATCAACACCTGAAATTACTGACAACAATATGCCTTTATTTCTTATTAACATACAAATTATGTGCTTATTGACTGGCACTAGATTATAACCTGTCTTTGCTAAACTATTATATTGTTAGAATATTTCATTTTTATGTTTTGTTCAATATAATTCAATAATTGTATGAAGATGTTTAAAAATGTTAATATGTACATGTTTGTATGGGTATGTCCCTTTTTGCTTGACGTTTATCACAAAGAGCATAGTCATCAAAACACCTTACAAACAAAAACTACCTGAAAAACTAACTGAAAACAAAGTGTGACAGCATAATCCTAATGACATCACACAAATGAATTGAGGCGTGTCGTGGGAAAACCGGGCTAAGAGCATCTGCACAGGCTGATCCAGGATGGCATTTTCCGCCTACAGTGGATTTATATTTAGACAAGACTTCCTTGAAACGGAAAATACCATAAAGTGGAAAGTGCCGCCCTGGATTAGCCTGTGCGGACTGCACAGGCTAATCCGGTACAACACTTTACGCAGATCCATTAAGCCCAGTTTTCCCACGACATGCAGCAATTGTTTGTACTTTTAAACACTGGACAACCATTAAGCAGTTATAGTGCTTATGAAATAAAAAAAAAGGTCAGGGAAGTTAGTATAAGTTGCAGTCCTTTGATTTAATGTTAAAATTTGTGATAGTGAAATGTTAAAACTATCAATGAACATACAAATTGTTTCAACAAGTGTTATAAACTTTGTAATTATTGAACGTGTATGCAATCAAATTGGTCGTTAAAAGTACATAATATATTGTTCGCTTATTTGATTGTGTAATGTGCATTTGTGTAAATGTTGTTTTAGACTTGTGAATTCAGTTAGAACATGGGTGGTCGAGTAACAATATGAAACAACAATAGATGCCCTATCATGACATCTGACATTGAAATGCTTTTTGTGCTCGCTTGTATATTTAATACTTCACTTAGATTTATCAGCAAGTTGTTAGAAACTGTTTTTGTCATGAAGGTGATTTATAATATTTGCCCAATTGTTGAGGTTGGGGTTTATTTATAGAAATATGTTAATATTTTCGTACATATATGATTTATTATGTTTAACAATGTTCTTATTTAGGACACTGCGTCCAAAGCTTTTAAGAATTATTATCTGCTTAACAGTCAGTGTGATGCAAATTTTAGCAGTTTTATTGTTGCACATTCTAAGAAACACATTTTAATTTTAATATCGGTAGATCTTGGATGTAATAAACCGTGAATTTTCACATGAGCTATCACACGAGATTTCAATGTAAAACAATATCAATCTGAAATCACAAAAACTGTTCTCACAATCAACTGTTGAAAATTGATCATAAATTAATCTTTTTCTTGGTAACAAATCGTCAGACGATGCTATAATGATTGTGAATTTGTCAGGTAGATTTCGAATCTGTAAAAACAATAATATACAATGCTAATTGTTGTGGTGGCTTCCAAAGGGAAGTTACCCAGCATGGGACTGATAAGCCCCTGATAATAGGGAAGATTTGTACCCACAGATTATAGCACCCCAACAGTGCTCTTGTTTGAAACCTAAACCCAGTGTATTTGTTTCCTTGTACTTCTGTTTTCTTCTTTGTGAACGCAAATTGTTGAGAAAGTATACATCAACATCAACAAAAATAGTTGAAAAACAATGTTAAAAAACTTTCTTGAAAAAAAAGTGCACTTCAGTTTCTTATGTAAGTTATTGTGATGTATGTTATACTTTTGTTTATATAGTCTATGGGAAGTTTTATGTCTTAAAAAATGTGGTGTTTTTCACAAGTGGCTGTCTGTATATTCTGTTAGTGTTTGGAAAGATAGATGGATGTGTTTTTTCAAGTGTTCCGATCTGATTTATCATTATAAACCTTCTGTGATTTTGCTTTCTATGCAACTTGTAATTCTTGTATCTTCCTAATCTGGCAGATCAATGATTGTTGTTTCAAGATTGATGTTACGTAAGCTTCATGCATTGTAGTTGTTTTTATTTTATGCTAACTTGTCAAATATAGAAAAAATATCAGTGAGATAAATCCTTATATCACTCACTGTGCTGGACGACTTTTTTAATGTAAAAAAAATACTCCATAGCATGGAATTAAAAGAAAATGTGTTTGTTTTCAGTGTGGTAAACGTTATATCATCACTGGAAAGGGATACAATTTACATATTTTCATTCGCGCAGGCGATACAAATATTAATTGTCTCCCTTTCCAGTGATGCTATAACGTTTATCACACCGAAAACAAACAAATATCCTCTATTCATAATGATTTATTGTTTTAGATCAATATTGTTTTATATCCCATTATACAAATTAGGCTGGCATTATATAAATTTCTCATGATATATACCTACAATGTGTCACATATTTCCAATTGTTTTCTGCTATTTTCATATGTGTTTTATGTCCCCACAAAGTGGGAGGCATTAAGCATTGCACTTGTCGGTCCATCTGTCTGTCAGTACGTCTGTGAAGTCCCGAAAGTTTGTGGACTCAACTCCTCTTTTACTGCTGGGCGGATTTCACTCAAACTTTCACAGCTGAACAACCTTAATGTGTAGGTGATCATAAAGAAAGGAAATTTGGCTGTGAACATTTTTGGCAGAATTATTGCCCTTTGTCATGTTTTCCACTTTAGAATATATATGAAAATAAATGTGTATAGACAAAAATGAGCGTTCGCGACATGCCCTTTGCCTGTGTCCAAACATGTTTTGTGGGGACATCAGTGTCTGTGACACATCTAGTTGCTTATTTATTGCATGCATATATTTTTCGATCAAAGTATTATTAGAGGTAAAAAAAATGTGTCAGGTTACTCGACCTACCCTAAAAAATGCCCCGACCCTAGAACATATTATTGGGTTTGTCAGATTGA
This sequence comes from Congeria kusceri, assembly GCA_027627225.1. NCBI lineage: Eukaryota > Metazoa > Mollusca > Bivalvia > Myida > Dreissenidae > Congeria > Congeria kusceri. Next base: position 7,759,037 of record CM051025.1, read on the forward strand.
TTTTTGTTTTTTTTTGGCCTTTTTCAGTAATTATACCCCCCTTTGAAGAAGTTGGGGTATCTTGCTTTGCACCTGTTGGTCGGTCGGTCGGATGGTCGGTCTGTCCGTAGACCATTTAGTTTCCGCACGATATCTAGAGAACGCTTTGACCTACGATCATGAAAGTTGGTATGCTGGTTACTTGGGAGGAAAGGAAGACGCCTATACATTTTGAGGTCAACAGGTCAAAGGTCAAGGTCACCGTTGCTAAAAATAGAAAAACGGTTTTCGCTCAATACATGAGAACACATCGAGATATTTTAATGAAACTTTAAACATAGATACCTTATATCGAGACCTCGCTTGGAATAGCATATGGGGTGGGTGGGATCAAGGTCAAGGTCATCATTACTAAAAATAGAAAAACGGTTTTCACTCAATAACTTGAGAACGCATAGAGATATTTTAATGAAACTTCATACATAGATACCTTATATTGAGACCTCGCTTGGGATTGCATATGGGGTGGGTGGGGTCAAGGTCAACATTGCTAAAAATAGAAAAACAGTTTCCGCTCAATAACTTGAGAATGCATCGAGATCTTTTAATGAAACTTCATACATAGATACCATATATCGAGACCTCACTTGGGATTGCATATTAAAAAAAATTCTTAACAATTGCACATATTCACAGCCAAGTCGGGGGGGGGCATACATGTTTTACAAACATCTCTTGTTAAATGTGTTTTTGGATAAATAAGTGTTTAGTTTTGATAGTATCCACTTATAAACACTGTTTAAGGATATTACTGATATGTTTTGAATATTAATTCAGTTTCAGAATCTTTCAAGTTGACCATTTACCAAACAAAATAAATTAAAAAAATCCCGACCTACTTACCCTAATTTTTTTGGGCATGTAATCTGAAACAAACATATTGTTTTTTACGCCTTACAGGAGTATATTATATTGAACACATACTTATCTGTCAATAAATCATTTGTTTAAAATTGTACAAAAATATAATAAATATATTTCTTTCAATTTATAAACACAACAACACAAACAATAACGAACGCGTTATCTTTAAAAGTCATGGTATTGAGAGGCTACAACTAATGAACTACATTTTCAATATGCATTAAGTTGAAAACATGTCTGTAGGTGGTCTGGCAGAGTTAAGTATCACCTCTTAAGATTTAATAGGCATAATGATGGTATAGGCGGAAGTTATAGTTCACCGCCACCAGATTTCATGCATGTAATCATCAGCGATAACCACCAAATAAAGTGATTGATGCTCAAAATCTGCCAACATTCTAATAGATTACAGGCAGAATTTCACTGAAATTGTTTTTGTTTCCTTATTTTGTATTATTTTCACTATTTGTACATTTAGGTCTAAGTGCATGGCCATCAAAATAAGTTGCCAAGTTTTATAACAAATATGAAGTTCTCAATCATTCTCTGAAAGTGAAAGGTGGTGCAGTATTTGCTGTATTTAAATGTAGGGAAAGATCCAGGGTGAAATAGTTGGGTACATTTTTGCAATTTTTCACTTATAAATGAAGAGAACATGTTGAAAAACCTTAGTCAGAAGCATTATTTTAATAAAATCGCAATATTAACCAATTTTTTTTAGATAATTTCAAACAACTGGGATAACTTTTCTCCATTTTAGCAGCGACCTGTACCTTTTCTGTTTCTATATCTTTCCCTAAAATGTGTTGAAAATTGTTTGCTAAACCAAAACAATAAAACCAATTTAAGAAAATGTTACAGAATTTTGAAGCTGCTATAATTGCTGACCTTTCTTTGTGACAAGTTAAACTGTTTTTTTTTCTGGAAATGCTGGTACAATTATCTTGTATGTTTGTATTTTTTAATTCACATGACTTAAGGTTCATTTTAAGTTAATTTCTTCACATATTTTTAAAACAGTATGCATCTTCTCTGATTTGCTTTGCTGACTTATTCCCTGACTTATGCACCTATCAATATTTTTTCCTAGGGGGGGGGGGCTGACCCAGGGGAATTTGACAATTTTATATTGGGGTCTAATTCCCTACCCTACAGTCAAGCATATTTGTCTAAATCCCCTCAGTGGGAGATGCTATATGTCTATCAAATGGCCCGGGGGCCTGTATTACCGGGATCTAAAATCCGACCAAAGTCTATCACCCCGGGACCCGGAATCATTCGGAATGTCAAATGCGCGCCTGTCGGGAATCGCTTTCAGTTTAAAGTCCCATATATGCCTGCCGCTCCCCCCTGGGGGAAAACATGGACAGGTGCATTATTCCCTGACTTATTTTAGCTCAGATTCTTTTGTGGCATTACTCCTTGCACCTCAGCAAGTTGCTGATTTGCCTGATACCTGACGTTTTTATGGAGCAAAACACTGCTTCTGTATGTAAACAAGTGCAAAACCCCCAATTTATGTTTTAGAGCGGTTGTTAATGAACTAGACCAAGTAAATTGGGACAATTTGGAGTGTCAGAAAAATCAAGATAGCAGTATCTCTGAGCAGATTATCCATATGGAATGAAAGACAATGCCTCTGTCAGCAGTGATTTGACAGCAGGTTACATACAACCAGATGATTAGATCAGTTTCAGGTTACATTGCACTTAGTTCGAAGTACCTACACCCACATAAAAAAAAAATGGATTCCAGAACAGGTTTTGTATGTCGACAATTAAAGTTATGCGATGAATGTTTCAAGTGATGAAATATTTGTGTGCATCACTGTTAAATCTCTCTAAACAAGTATCATGGGAAACTCAGGAATGTAATATTTTGGATGAAATTCATGAGGTGTTGTAATATGGAGCGAAGTGAAGTTAAGATTTTGTAGTTGACTGAAACCTAAAATTAAGATGATTTTATTTATGACATTCAATATACAAGCATTATCATTAATTGATTCTAATGTATGTTTTCATAATTGAAGTCAGATGTAAAACAAGTATATTCATTATACTTGCCAGTAGTTATGATAATTGTTGGCAGAATATGTGGCTTGAATGTTATCATTGGCAGAATATGTGGCTTGAATGTTATCATTGGCAGAATATGTGGTTTGAATGTTATCATTGGCAGAATATGTGGCTTGAATGTTATCATTGGCAGAATATGTGGTTTGAATGTTATCATTGGCAGAATATGTGGCTTGAATGTTATCATTGGCAGAATATGTGGCTTGAATGTTATCATTGGCAGAATATGTGGCTTGATTGTTATCATTGGCAGAATATGTGGTTTGAATGTTATCATTGGCAGAATATGTGGCTTGAATGTTATCATTGGCAGAATATGTGGCTTGAATGTTATCATTGGCAGAATATGTGGTTTGAATGTTATCATTCGCAGAATATGTGGCTTGAATGTTATCATTGGCAGAATATGTGGTTTGAATGTTATCATTGGCAGAATATGTGGCTTGATTGTTATCATTGGCAGAATATGTGGTTTGAATGTTATCATTGGCAGAATATGTGGCTTGAATGTTATCATTGGCAGAATATGTGGCTTGAATGTTATCATTGGCAGAATATGTGGCTTGAATGTTATCATTGGCAGAATATGTGGCTTGAATGTTATCATTGGCAGAATATGTGGCTTGAATGTTATCATTGGCAGAATATGTGGTTTGAATGTTATCATTGGCAGAATATGTGGCTTGAATGTTATCATTGGCAGAATATGTGGCTTGAATGTTATCATTGGCAGAATATGTGGTTTGAATGTTATCATTGGCAGAATATGTGGTTTGAATGTTATCATTGGCAGAATATGTGGCTTGAATGTTATCATTGGCAGAATATGTGGCTTGAATGTTATCATTGGCAGAATATGTGGCTTGAATGTTATCATTGGCAGAATATGTGGCTTGAATGTTATCATTGGCAGAATATGTGGCTTCAATGTTATCATTGGCAGAATATGTGGTTTGAATGTTATCATTGGCAGAATATGTGGCTTGAATGTTATCATTGGCAGAATATGTGGCTTGAATGTTATCATTGGCAGAATATGTGGTTTGAATGTTATCATTGGCAGAATATGTGGTTTGAATGTTATCATTGGCAGAATATGTGGCTTGAATGTTATCATTGGCGGCAGAATATGTGGCTTGATTGTTATCATTGGCAGAATATGTGGTTTGAATGTTATCATTGGCAGAATATGTGGCTTGATTGTTATCATTGGCAGAATATGTGGTTTGAATGTTATCATTGGCAGAATATGTGGCTTGATTGTTATCATTGGCAGAATATGTGGTTTGAATGTTATCATTGGCAGAATATGTGGCTTGATTGTTATCATTGGCAGAATATGTGGTTTGAATGTTATCATTGGCAGAATATGTGGCTTGATTGTTATCATTGGCAGAATATGTGGCTTGATTGTTATCATTGGCAGAATATGTGGTTTGAATGTTATCATTGGCAGAATATGTGGCTTGATTGTTATCATTGGCAGAATATGTGGTTTGAATGTTATCATTGGCAGAATATGTGGCTTGATTGTTATAATTGGCAGAATATGTGGTTTGATTGTTATCATTGGCAGAATATGTGGTTTGAATGTTATCATTGGCAGAATATGTGGCTTGATTGTTATCATTGGCAGAATATGTGGTTTGAATGTTATCATTGGCAGAATATGTGGTTTGAATGTTATCATTGGCAGAATATGTGGCTTGATTGTTATCATTGGCAGAATATGTGGTTTGAATGTTATCATTGGCAGAATATGTGGTTTGAATGTTATCATTGGCAGAATATGTGGCTTGAATGTTATCATTGGCAGAATATGTGGTTTGAATGTTATCATTGGCAGAATATGTGGTTTGAATGTTATCATTGGCATAATATGTGGTTTGAATGTTATCATTGGCAGAATATGTGGTTTGAATGTTATCATTGGCATAATATGTGGTTTGAATGTTATCATTGGCAGAATATGTGGTTTGAATGTTATCATTGGCAGAATATGTGGCTTGAATGTTATCATTGGCAGAATATGTGGTTTGAATGTTATCATTGGCAGAATATGTGGTTTGAATGTTATCATTGGCAGAATATGTGGCTTGAATGTTATCATTGGCAGAATATGTGGCTTGAATGTTATCATTGGCAGAATATGTGGTTTGAATGTTATCATTGGCAGAATATGTGGTTTGAATGTTATCATTGGCAGAATATGTGGTTTGAATGTTATCATTGGCAGAATATGTGGTTTGAATTTTAATACATTTTGGCGATTCATATTAATAATTATGTGTGTTTATTTTATCAACCTTATGAATTAAAACTTACCCAAAGCATTTTCATATCTTTTTTATTTCGACATCTGTTACAATAATAATGGCTTGAATTTTGCACGATTAACTTTTTTTTTTGCATTTTATTCTGAATCGCAAGATAATACCAACTTTCAAAGACATTTCGTCACTTTCTTGAAATGAAGAAATGAAGCAGAACACAGTTAGCTACAGCTGCTTGTTTATATATATCATTTATATATTGACATAAAAATGATATCTTTTTTCTATTCAGGCATGACGTTCAGTAGTGGGAAAACCAGGATCAGACGCAGGTTTATCGAAAACTAGTCTGCAATTCCCATCAAAGTTTCGAACTATTCCCCCATTTTTTGATTCCACGTTTGACTTGCACTTGCTTTCTTCAGATATTATTTCAGGGCATATAATCAGAAATTGTTTCATCATCAAAGAAATTCCTTTATGTGTTAGTAAACTTTCGGTAATTTGTAATTTTTGGGTGCCAGGATTACAGAGTTACCAGTCTTGGGCATATTAGCTGTTATGAAATTTGATGGTGTGTAAAACTTAATTAGCTTATATTAATAGACTTTTCAGATCTTAATATATATATTTAGAACTCTGTTAATCTATTTCACCTTTTTGATGATGAAGCCAGGGCAATACTCGTCGTTATATTTACATTTTAGGTTATGCAAACAACATTTTGTTGTATACAGTCTTGATTGGAGCTTGAAGATTTGAGATGTAGGTCACAGAATCATGAATACACTAGTCAAGTTATCTGTAATGGTTACAATCAACAATAATGTTGTTAAAATTTCAAATTTCCATTTCAAAGAAGAAAAACGAAACAAAAATCATTGAATCCATAGCATTTTCACGTATGAAGAGTTTTAAATTGGCAACATGTCGCACATAAACTTTGTGCGCTTCATTAATGCAAATTGCATTATTTGCGGCACAACAAATATGTAAAGGTCACGCTTTTGTCGCCAGACGTCTGTTTCTTTGATGACTGAAAGACCACATTGTGAGGTGTCAGATGTGATTCGAAATACACTTATCCAATTCTGGATCGAGAGGTCAAGAAATAAAATATTGAAATAGCTTTAAATGTTTTAATCTGCTCTATTTGCGGGTTAATCGTTCAGACCACACACATGTACAGTAACAGTGTGTAGGTTCTGCAGTGGAACTGTTTTGACTGTTTGTTTGTTCTTGCACATACCAGTGTGCGATTTGAAATTATATTGCAAGATTTATTGTATTTATAACTTCAGATAAATGTCAGCGATTTGGAGAAAATGTGATGCACATAATATGACATTGGTATTTGTCATCACTTTCATCAACATGTTTCTCTGGCAATAATAAAATCAGTGTGAAGTTGATTCTAACCATCATCAATATCATTGTCATCATTATCAATCATCATCATCATCATCATTGTTATTATCATCATGTTCATTGTCTTCTTTATATTTTTCTTGTCTTTATCATCACCAACCATCGTCATCGGCGTCATCATCATGATCATCATCATCATCTGCAACAGTGGTAATTTTAAAATAATCTTAATGCTAAGTAACCATTATAGTAAGTTACAGTCCTAAACATTGGAAATGCTCTTGACTTCTGTAATGCTTCCATGTTTTATGATGATAGTTAAAGAGGTCCTGCATTGAGGGACCACCTGTGTCCCTATCGCTATTAGCAAAAGTGAAAAAGGCTTATCAGTTAGCCTTTTGTTTGAAAATACCCGTAAAAGGACTGCTTCAGATGACTCTAAGAAATGAAGGTGTTACTAAGAGATAAGATAAGCCTATCAAAATTTGCTTTTATTAATGTCTCAAATTTTGACAGATGAATGGTGTCTTTTAAAATGAATGTGCTGAAGTTACTTAAATTGTGTTTGTTTTGTACAACTCAGCAAGTTAAACAAGATACAAGTATCGCCACATTTAATTATTCTGGTTTGAGTGGGTTGTGCTAATAAAGATAGCATGGTTGATGATTTGATCAGTTTTTAACCCGAAATGTTAGCGTTTCTAATACGGAAACCTCGCCAGATTTTGTTTCATGAATGTAATTAAAGTTTACTTCCAAATTGTTATTTATAAAGACGTATTTACAATTCGAGACGCTTGTAATTTCAATGTCTACTCACTGTCGCGCCTAACAGACGATACGAAACAATATACCTTCACAATTTCATACACAGTATACATTCACATGTACATAGCATTAATTTATGTAAAGCCTGATGATTTAATTGTCACTATTCATTTTACTTTTGGGTATATATTTTTATTGGGCATCATTTGCTTTCTTTGTAATAAAAAAAACTAAACCTACTTGTGTCAACCTCCCTTATGTGTGCAAGTTCTATTAAAAAGTCAAATTTACCATTCTTCGTGTACGTTGTTATCAGCTCAGTGGGGCCCATGTTAATCGTTGCACGAAATGAGAAAAACGTACAGATAATGAACGGCTTTGTGTGCCTTTATGAAAAGAAACTGTGTCAGTTATGTTTGTATAAAATTGCAGTGCAAACAAAATTGTCTCCTGCATGGCGAGGTTTTTTGTAGAACATTACAGTGACACGAGGAAAAAAACAAAACAAACTTGGAAGTTGCCATATCATCTTTAATTCGTCTTTGAGTATATGGAAGACCTGATTGATAGAAGTTATTTTTGAAATCCATTTGAATTTATTTGTTTAGCTTGATTGATCATTTAACTGTGTTATTGGCATGTGGAATTTATGGCCAACTCGTTCTTATTGAGATTTTTTGGTTAAAGTGAAACAAGTACTTTAATTGTTACACAGTCACAAATTCAATACGATTACTTGGGTTAAATGTTAAAGAAATTTAAATTAAGAGCAAAACTAAAAAACAAACAAAAAACACAAAAAACAACAAAAACTAACCATTCTGTTAACATTTGGGAGAGAGCTTCAGATGACAGTTTGTTATAAGACTATAAAATGAACATATAGAACATGATGGATGAAAATTATGTGAATTGCTGATGAAGCATGTTCGCTACATCTCATCATGAGTGGGTTATACAAATTAAGGCTTGCATTCAGCTAATTAACCAAAGGTAATTAAAATACAATGATAGCTGAAAAGGCCATATCACAGTCATAACTGATTCTCCTCAAAATTGTTCATTAATTCGTACATAGAATTATGTACATCTGCTAAATATGACATGTAATTATTACAAAAATCCTTTGATCATGTCAAACTTGCATTAAGGCAAAGTGTTAACACAACTTTTGTGCAATATTATGTATAATTACTCTCAAAAGACAATAAATAACAATACATATTCACTGACATCATTTCATTCTGCGGGATAGGAGTTTTGTTGTCTGTTATTGTTGGTAGGAAAACGGGGAACTATTGAGGTTTATGTTGGTGGCATAAAACATCAGGCAGAATGTAAAAATGTATTGTTTTTCAACGGTTTCTTTATGTGTTTATGAAGCAGCCATGATGCTTTAGAGAAAAAGGATAAAAAGGTTAAATAGATGTAAAAAAATGATATTATATGTTTCGTATCGGCCTGCATCAATTTAAAGAAATGTTTAACTTCCTGTGAAATGAATCTCTGTAAAATCTGCTTTTATTCGGTTGCAATTTACAACCTGTGTCTGCCGCTATTTAGCTCACCTTCACATGTAAACCATAATTGCCAGACTCATAAGTAAGGAAACACCTTCCCTGACCGGCATTCTAATTCCTAATTACAACTGCTTTGTGATGCACCACAAAAGAATGATCGTTCTGTATCAGATTGCTATGCCTGCGCACACGCACGCAAGAGTTCACCGTAAAGGGCTAAATTAATGGATGAAAAAACGCATTCTAAACCGCTACATTATAAGCCGCTACATTATCTTCATTGTTGGTCCGACCACTTGTGCATGCGAGTGACTCTGGACTGACTCGAGCGGTCATTGTGTGAAAGGTAATCGATACATGTTTGTTGCCCTGTCTCATTCTCGTTGACCGCTCAAGCGTTGTCAATCCTTGCACTGCATTTCTTGTGGACCCATTTTCTTTCCAATTACAAGACAAAATTGCCCACCAGAGTGACCAGTAGGGCTTGAATTCATTGCCATGGTGATGAGAAATCGGATTTGATTTTCAATCAATCAACCGGCTATTCTGGTCTTGAAAGATATTAGGGCATGGGTCAGGAGTTGATAGAAATCAGTCCTTGATTTGTGTTTGTTTTGAGTATTCATCCCAAATTAAAGAAGTTATTTCTGTGTGCAGACATGGTCAGAATGCGTGATATGTTTTCATATGCAAATGGCTGCATGATTACAAACATGGGCACTAACTTCATTTGCATCATGGATGCATAACCCTAACCCTATCCACCTGCATCATGGATGCATAACCCTAACCCTATCCACCTGCATCATGGATGCATAACCCTAACCCTATCCACCTGTATCATGGATGCATGTTTGCACATTATCCTTGCATCTTCAAGGAGTTGTTGAACCAGAACAGAGTAAATACAACAGAACATGAATGCAGCTGTTATTCAATTTTACAGTGTATAATGTTAATATTAAAAATAATACAATAAATTATGTCTTTTTGTGGGTATTTTGTTGGCATCAAAGATTGGTAAAAGTACAAACAATATGCTACAAACAGTTAGTCATTTTCTGTCCTCATGAATGAATTTTTTTACCAAACTTTCATTTATCATTCATTGTCGTTAATTTTAAAGTTCTTCCAACAGTATAAAAGTTGCATGCTCATTGCTCATGTTATCCAAAATACCTGTAAATATGAGTTCGTCAAAAAACAACAACACATACAACACCACAACAAAACATTTCTTTGTAACATGTTGACAAAACACTACTTTCGCTACCACACCTATCTGGACCAGTTTTGACATTGATTTTTGTTGACCACTTGCTTCAGTGCCCATTACATTCATGTGAACATGTTTTGACCATTATCAGTGAATCTATATGGCTGCAAGCTTTGGCAACATGAACTTCACTTTTACTAGGCTTCATGCTTTCAGTACAAGATGTTAATGGGTTTGGTGTTCACATTGGGCCTTAAACTTGTTTTACCCAGATTTCCTTGGGGCATGATTTTGCATGCTTGAATAGGTTCGTTTCTCACTGATGGACTTGTACCAGTGTGACCTTGTATGAAAGGTCATTCGAGGTCACTGGTCAGTTTCACTGGTCAGTTTCATTGGTAATGACCATTTATGGTATCTGCTGTGGTCAAGAGAAAGCTGCATTAAGGGAAATAAAACTGTTTCGTTGAATTTTAAAGTCCAGTATATGTTTTTTTGAGTCCTTCAACAATTGCAGTGTATTTCGAAGTTGTTTTATCATGTGTAATAATATATTTACTGATATATTTAATTTTTAGATACATAGGCTGAAAAAAACACACCAAAAAAACAACAATTTATAATTATTATATTGACTTTCATAATGATTAAATTGCGCTGATAAAAATTACAAGTATTTGGTTTTCAGTAGATCTAATATTATTTTTGGTAGTTAATTGATGTTGTTTGCTAATTATTACAATGACTTCCATTTGCAGGGGTCATTCGTGCCAGTGGCAAGCCGTTTGACAGAGAAAGCCAGGCGGTTCATCAGCTAGAGGTTAGACATGTTAGCACTTACAAATCACCGGATAAAATTTGCCTTATTTTGTTTCGGTCCGCATTCTGTGGTCGATCAAATGATTTTGTTTTGTTTGGGGAATATAATTTTATTCATCGTTCCTTACAAAAATTGTAATTTGCTTACGGTATTTTATTCGACACATAAATGACATAAAAAAGCTCACTAAAATATATTTTATTGTATTTTTTTCCAAAATCATAGAATCATATTGTGTACATAAATTGAAACAAAAACAAACAAACAACTGTGCATTGTGTTTTGCAGACAAAATGAATGATCATTATTTGAAACATAAATGTTATGAGATACCGAAAAAAAGAGCCATTTTAGAAAAATAGCTGACATTAGTGTTTTTAGTGGTATATTTATAATGAATCTGTGACAGACAGACTTGAAAAGAAATAAATTACAACTTGTAGCTCGTGTGAGCTTTAATTTTGAAATCATTTAACACTGAAAATGGCTTGCTGTTGCAGATAATGTTTTCGTAATTGCATAAATGGTTCTTATTACCAAGAAGTTAAAAAGAGAATTATCTATAATTTGCTGCCTTATTTAACCGTTGCCAATAGACTAAATGCAAAACCCATATTTTGAAAGATAAGATAATGAAATGTCAATCTCTCAACCCGATATCATTTGCCAATTAAAAAAAAACGTGAGCTTGTGGTGTATTTAAAGAGTTGTATATCAAAAACCAACTATCTGGGCTATACTGGTTATCTATAGATATTTGGTTTTTGCTTCAAACTATTGATATACAGAGAAGCTTATAAAATCTTTTGCAACAGGTGCCTGTGACAGAAAATATTGGGATTTATTGAAATGTGCAAAATAACATCATTGAAAATGACAACCATCTACTTATTATGACTGTAAGTCCCTCTGTCAGAAAGTTGATATTTATTATATAGTCAAAGGCTGCATTTTTTTTTTTTTTTTAAAGAGAGTTTTTATAAACTAAATGTCCAGTAAAACGTTGTTGACTTTTAAACTTTTGGACTGTTTCCCTACACTATTTAATATCTGCTCTTTTTGAGTCATTAACATGCAAAACAACAGTTATGGATTTTTTTCTATGTATGTCAATATATGGAATAGTTTTCTGATTTAAATTTTCGTTACACTATAAATATGAGAATGACATTACGAAAATCACAAATTATGTCAGTCTGATAGTGTCTGACATATTGGAATGAAATTGTGGCATTGCTGCCAGACACAGTATTTTTTAGTCTGATTTTCTTGAAACCTTGTTATTGTCGACTATTTGCACTGGATAGGTTGCCAGGTATCAAATTAACTGTCTGTGAAAGATCCAGACTCGTTGTGACAGGATTTAGAATTATGTTGTCAGTCATTAGGTTTTACCATTTTGCAGTGATACAGATGTGGATTGAAGTAAGGCGTGTCATGGAAAACTGGGCTTAATGCATGTGTGGAAAGTGATGTCCCGTATTAAATCTGGGACGACACTTTCTGCCTACAATGGATTTATGTTTAGAAGATACTGCCTTTAAACAGAAAATACCATAAAAGCGGAAAGTGCCGTCCCGGATGTGCAGTCTGCACAGGCTGACACGGAACAGCACTCCGGGACTTTGTACTCATATGCATTAAGCCCTGGTTTCCTACGACACGCCTCAAGTAATTTTCAGGATGAAAACATCAGCGGTTGAATTGAGTATTGAAGTTTGGTGGGACAAAATTGAGCATTTGAGTATGATGTGGGATTTCCATAAACATGACTAGTGGATTTTTATTTGACCACAGTTGGAATAACAGTAGTTTGACAAAGTGTCTCTGATTTATATCAATGTAATTGATGCAAGAAAATGCCAAGACTTAAATTCTGAAAAGTCTGGGGTCTGATGATACTTCATTGTCCTCACAAATGAAGATAAAAGGCCCCCCCCCCCCAAAAAAAATCAGGTGTAAAATGTTATAAAGTTTAGAATGTTGTGTAATAATTCAGTTTCCTTCTTTTTTTTGTTTGAAGACAAAGATTGGGGTATTTGAGATATGCTAGCTAGGCATTGTACCATTACAATTGTTTGATGCCCTGCCAATGTCATCAAGTATCAAAGAGGCGGTGGGGACTGTAGCAATTCCCCCCACATGTCGATAATTACCATTTAACACACTAGGGATGTATGAGAAGGGGTGGGGTGGGGGGGGGGGGTGCAGGAAATTTGGGAACATGCTTATTTATTAATGGGACCTGCACATGTTTTGTGGATTGTGCAGACATCTGTTTGGGGGAGGCAGTTGTCTTAGAGAGAGAAAAAAAACATCTTGTGATGTTGTTGAAACAGTTAGAATTGTAGTGTAGTTTGGAAAAGAAATATTTGAGGCTGGAATATGGGTATAACTACCCAGACGAAAATTACACCATGGTTGACCATGGTATTTGACTGCCCACCATGCAGTACCATGCTAAGTCATCAAAAACCATGATTATGACCATGGTCTGCTTTATCATTGCCATGGTCAACCATTGTCAGCATGGTATTTGACTGCCGACCATGGTCAGCATGGTATTCGACTGACCACCATGGTCGGCATGGTATTCGACTGCCAACCATGGTCAGCATGGTATTCGACTGCCCACCATGGTCGGCATGGTATTCGACTGCCGACCATGGTCAGCATGGTATTCGACTGCCGACCATGGTCAGCATGGTATTCGACTGCCGACCATGGTCAACCATCAAAGACCATAGCCTACTTTTATAAATACCAAATGAAAGTGACCTGGAAACTATGAATTTAGATATAATGTACCAGTATGTGGAATATAACATGTTGTTATGGCAGACCCAGTTGACCTTGCAATTAAACTATAAAGGACATGGAGTCCTTAGAATACAACATCTTGAGAAATGTCTTGTATTAAAACTGAGAGCATTAATTGACTTTCTGTTACTTTAAGATATATGAAGCATGTTGTTGGAAAACCAGGCTAAATGCATGTGTGTAAAGTGTCGTCCACACAGGCTAATCCAGAGCGGCACATTCTGCCTACAGTGGATTTATGTTTAGAAGAGACTTGCTTGAAACAGAAAATAACATAAAAGCTAGAAAGTGTTGTCCCGGATCAGCCTGTGCGGATTTAGTCCGGTATTCCCACGACATGTCTCATATTTACTTGCCACATTGTTCCGTGCTCATTTATTTGTTTCAAGATTATTAACAATGTTTTTACAGTGGTTTTGCTAAATTATCTCACAAAAAGTATTAATTAATTCTATTTTCATTCTGGGAACGGATTTTTAATAGTTTTGCCCCTCCAAATTTGTAATGTTATAATGAATGCAGAAACATTTGAGTGTTAATCATTTTTGCTAGACTTATTTCCATATAAGATTTCTGTCCTTCAGGCTACATGTATATTAATGTATTCCGTATGGGTATAAAAAATATATTTACCATGTCCATAACATAAAAAGTCCATTAATACGCTGATGTGTGAATATTAACCTATAATGTGTATTTATAGGACTATAAAAGTTGGCTTAATAATGATGAATGTGTATCATGATCAATTAGGCAGTTAATAAACAGAATTCTGAATCATTTGGAATATCATAGGTCCATGTTTGCGTTAATGCATTACAAAAAATATCCATGGTTACCAAGCATAAAAGTCCCAAGGCCTTTTTACCTTATAAGATAGGAGGGTCTTATAAAGGATTCGTCCCTGGCAAGCCTTGTATTTAAAATCATACACTTCCCCAGAAATTGACTTTCCATATGGATACCTTGTTCCTAGTAACCAATATCATGTTCCGTTTCACCAAATTTATTGGAATGTTTACCCCAAAACATAGGACCTTAAAAGCCTCCTGCCCCAACCCCTGAAAAAAAAACACCCTGAGGACCTTCTATGAAAAGCAGTTTCATACTATCTCACACATCCGGACAGTCTATATTGCATTGAACTCTGGGACACATTCAGACAGACTCCCTGAAGACAAATTTCATGGCAAGATGGCCACTAAAATTCCGAAATTAACTTCCCTGACATTTCCCTGATTTTTTCCTGACCGGAATTTGATTTTCCATGACATTCATTGTCAAATTACTGGTAAAATTAGTGCAAAGTGGTGACAGCATACATAAAAATATGAACACTATTTTCCATTTTTAGCCATTTTACTATTGTTAGCTTCTTATTCTACACAAGTTTGATAATTTTATTGGTTTATTGTTTAAATATTTATTAAATTCTAGATTTCACTACCTCATTTTGGATTTGTTCTAACACTTTTGCTGAAATTCCCTGAATGTTCCCTGATTTTTGCCAAATTTTAAAATTCCCAGATTTTTCCCTGCAGGGAATTTTTTCCCATTTTTTCCCTGTTTTCCCGAGTCAGTGGCCACCCTGCCTGGGTAGAACCAGTACTTGCGTACAGACTCATGTAGGTCCCAGGGTGGCCACCCTGTCTGGGTAGAACCAGTATTTGCGTACTGACTCGTGTAGGTCCCAGGGTGGCCACCCTGCCTGGGTAGAACCAGTATTTGCGTACTGACTTGTGTAGGTCCCAGGGTGGCCACCCTGCCTCGGTAGAACCAGTATTTGCGTACAGGCTCGTGTAGGTCCCAGGGTGGCCACCCTGCCTGGGTAGAACCAGTACTTGCGTACAGGCTCATGTAGGTCCCAGGGTGGCCACCCAGCCTGGGTAGAACCAGTATTTGCATACAGACTCATGTAGGTCCCAGGGTGGCCACCCTGCCTGGGTAGAACCAGTACTTGCGTACTGACTCGTGTAGGTCCCAGGTCTGTCTCAAATAGGTGCAATCTCGCAAAGCCAAATTTACTTGTGCAAATGTTCTGATAATTTTTTGTAGGAAACATTTTAGTTCACATTAAGACTGTGCCATGATCTTGTAATGTTTCAAGAAGACTGTACACAATTCATATAGCAACTTTAGCTGCAAATATTTCTTGCAGAACTACAGTGCCATGGTTTGGGTGTGTGTGTGTGTGGGTCATTTCCTGACCAAGACTGCTACTTTTATGTGTCATTAAATACAGTTTGGCTGGCTTTATTAGTCTCTAACAGGAGGGAATTGCCTTTTTGTCAAGAGAATTTCAATTATGTATGGTAACATTATAACTAATTTGTACATTATGCCCAGTTGTTCCCAATTTACCATTTATCACATGCTATACCTTGTTTCCCATGTAATACAACAATCATGAATATTTCTATCTTACACATGTGTAATATAACATTTTGATCGTTTTCATTGGCTACAAATTCTTTGACTGACCAATCGTTATTTTGGTGAAATGACGTCGTCATCATGAAAGGACGTCACGTCAGTACACAACTTTGAGAATTTACCAATTTATTTTTGTAAAATTAGAAGTGTTTTATTTGGTTTAAAAGCATGTGATAAAAACGATTTGACACTCGTTGTCATTTCATACCATATGTTATTAAACTCTTCCAGGAAATTCATTAGTAAGCTCGCCAAAGGCTCACTTACTAACAAAGTTCCTGAACTGGTTTAATAAATTATGGTATGAAATGACAACTGGTGTCAGATCCAATATATAGGAACTTGGGCCTGTTTGCACTACACCAGAACTGAGAAGTGATAATGGCAAGTGACATTAATTTTCAGAATTGACTGTCAAAAATATCCGGTGATCATCAGGCACATAAAAATCATTTATATTTTAATCGGTCAGGTTCTCTCCTTTAAGCTAAAAAAATATCAAGCTCTGAGGTTTAACACTTGGTAATTGGTTGTGAATATATTTACTATATGACAAATTCATAATAATTTTGCTGTCATGACACTTTTCAGGAAAGTTGGAGCCATGGAGACTCTACATGCAGTTATAACTCTTTTAAGAAAATTCTGGTCTATCCTTACAGCAATTTGGCTACATTGTCTAAGATACATGATTCCTATCATTGCATGGTATTTTTATAGTGTATTTTGTTTAGGATACATAAATGAAGCAAAAATATCAACTACAAACACCACTATAGTTTTTACTAATATTTCAAGGGACTATGTAATTAAAAAGGGCCTCAAGGGGGGCAATTTCTTAAAAAAATCTGAAATTTACATATTAATACTGGCATATAATAATGGTTAAAACAGGGTATATATGATGGGACAAGAGTGTACACATTCTGAGATAAAAATCAATTTATAATATGGGTTGTGTTTGTTTGGCCCTTTTCCTGTTTACATTTTGACGTCAGAGTTGTGAGCATTTTGTATAACCATAGTTTACAAACGACACCTTATCAAGCTTGAGAGCGCAGTTGGTTAAAGCGCTGTCTACTGGCATTTCCTCTTCAGGGCTCTTAAGTCGTGAGTTCGATACCCACTTGGGGTTTTAATTTTTTCAGGCTTTTTGATCATTTGTCTTTATCAAATATCTTATTGTGTATTATATTATTTTTATATATTTAATGCGCATGTCTTAGTAAAGCGCTTTTCTATCAATTATATATAATTTATAGTGCAATTGGAAGCCAATTTTTCGTTGACATAGTCTCTTTAAGGCCCATAACATATTAGAGTAGCAAGATAATATCTCCACAAATCCCCATATTTTCCGCCTAGTTGAGTTATCCAGCCTGATGCTTGTCTGCTGCAATTATCAAAGACAAAAGTGTGAGCACCTTGATATATGGCCAGCATCTATTAGAACTGAAAAATTACCTGAAATCACTGGAAAAAATATGTGAATTGAGAGATTCCTTCATAGCATTAGCACCACAGGTGGCTGTACAAATGTCAGTGTTCACACCATGCCAGTTGTTGCTGCTGTTGTTAACAGATCCTTTGAAGTTACCAATGAAAGATGTTAACCAGCCTTCTAAGAGCCTCAGTATGTATGTTTTAAAGTTGTTTTTTCTCAACAAATAAGGCATATTGTGGGAAAACCGGGCTTTATGCATGTGCATCAAGTGTCATCCCGGATCAGCCTGTGTAGTCTGCACAGGCTAATCCGGGACCACAATTTCCGCTCTTATGGTATTTTCTGTGTATCGAGGTAGTCTCTTCTTAACATAAATCCACTGTATGCGGAAAGTGTCACCCCGGATTAGCTTGTGCAGACTGCATAGTCTGATCCGGGACGACACTAAGCTCATGCATTAAGCCCGGTTTTTTCACGACACACCTAAAATATTTTGTTTTTAGTAGTCACAGTTATGGTACAATACATACTGAAATATTTGTGTGAGACTTAAAAAAGAAAATAATAAGCTGAACAAGATTTTATGTGCGTGTATGTACACAAGCAATTCCATGAACAATAATTAACACACATCGAGGGTTGAGGGTGAAACTATTGTATTTGATATAGAAATGTTAAGCCGATACAATAGTTTCACGCTCAACTCTCGACATGTAATTGTTGAAATAAAAAAAAATGAAATTTGTTAATTGACATCGAAGAAAAAATCAGCAACAACAACAACAATGATAGCAAAATATCGAGCAACATTATAACGATGAACACACAATTCTTTTATCTTTCGTCAAGGATAAATCAAACAATAATTTATCTTTCGGCAAGGATAATTCAACCTTTAATTTATCTTTTGGCAAGGATAATTCAAACATTAATTTATCTTTTGGCAAGGATAAATCGACCATTAATTTATCTTTTGGCAAGGATAATTCTGACATTAATTTATCTTTCGGCAAGGATAATTCAAACATTAATTTATCTTTCGGCAAGGATAATTCAAACATTAATCAGTTGTTGCAAACTTTTTGTTCAGCTTAAAGTAAAACCCCATAAATTTTATCTTGGCCAGTCCATAATAAACACCTGTGTTTTAAACACCCATGCCTGAAGCAAAGTCAGATTTCTGACATGAGTTTTCATCATCATTTATCTACACTAGCATTTCTTTGGTCTTCTATTGTTTTTGTCATTTTGAACATCCAAATTGATTGATTTTCTGTTTTGGTTGTCTTTTGAGAATGATCACAGAATTGGTTTTGATAAATCGTCTTTGCTGAAATCAGATGTCAGGAAAATGTTTGCATTTCCATAAATGCTGTATTTTGTCTATGAATAAACTACATATTTTGCTATGTAAGGATGATATTGAGAAATGTGATTTATTGAATTGCGTATAGATCAAAGGCATTTAGGTAAAGAGTGTACACAAGAAACTTGATGTTTGGTAACTAAAATTTGAGTGCAAGCACAGATCTTATGTGTCTGTTATAAAAGTATTTAAAATAAACGATCTGTTTTAATGCCGAACTGATATGCTTGAACAGGTGAAGGAGAATAATGGAAAAGTTATGTAAATTTGATCTGTTCTCTATTTAAATGACATAGTAATTATTAATTTGGAGTGTAGTGACTTGAGTGAAAAGTTAACAATGCAATATTACCTACCCAACCATCTAGTTAGGTGCAGGTTTTAATCAAAATTAGGCTTGTAATTAATATGTTTTGCCAAATTTTATGAATGCAAGATTAAGTGTAGTGTTTGAAAAATAGTTCAGGGGCGTCGTGGGAAAATGCAGACTTACTGTATGTGCGTAAAGTGTCGTCCCGGATGTGCAGTCCGCTCAGGCTAATTCGGGACAGCACTGTCCACCTACAGTGGATTTATGTTTAGAAGAGACTTCCTTGAAACAGAAAATACCATAAAAGCGGAAAGAGTCATCCCGGATTAGCCTGTGCAGAGGCTAATCGGGGACGACACTACGCACATGCATTAAGCCCGGTTTTCCCACGATACGCCTCTTATGTTTAAATATTGCTTTTCAGAAGCAAAATCAACAACTACTATTACTGTAACTGCTACTATGCAACCATTACCACCACCACCACCACTACTACTATTACTGTAACTGCTACTATGCAACCATTACCGCCACGACCACCACTACTACTACCTGCATCATAATAGCACTTTACCACCACCAGTACCACCCCAACCACCACAACCAGCTTTGAACACACACACAACCACCATTACAACTACAAACAACAGTAACACCGCATTATGACCACCACTACTAGCTAGCATCACAACTAGCCAATCATGTAACCACCGCTGGCAGTCCACCACTACAACTACTACCAACACTAGTTTACACCGAGCCTTCCAAAACCACCACTACCTCCGACACAACCACCAACATCACTAGCACCACCCACATTTTAATCGCTTGCCCTTATGATTGTCTGCTATAAACTTGTTGAGTAAGCAATAATATTCAGTAACTTTCTCATACAGAATTATTACGGTATGTTCAAGGATCTCTCTGTAAACCATGTGCATGGGAAACATATGCCCTTTATATTGAGAGCTGCAAAGTTATGATGAGCAAATTGTTTCCAAGGCATGCATAATATGTAATTTATCACAGATGAGGATGAGAGAAATAAGATAAATATTAATGGATGAAGAGTTTCTCAATATTTATTTCAGGTGTTCTGTAGTACAAACATCTGATGTAAGACCCTAATAAATGTAAGACCCTAATAAAATCTTCCGTTTCTTTTCCACCCAGATCCGATTGTTTTAGCTTTCCTACTCCCGCCCAGTTTTAAAAATGACAGCATTATTTACTAACTTGTCCAGTAATAAAAATCCTGACAGGTAATGAAAAAACAACAACTGTTTTACACAGGAGATTCAGAGATTTATGTTCTTGTATTGGATTAATTACACTTCCTTCTGTTTTATTGTCCGACTTGTAGGCAGTAATGTCAGAACTTTAAAACAAATTGTGTTGTTTTTGTTACTACAATTACATGTGATGTTAAGTAAAAAGTTGACTGAGTAAATAAGAAATGTTGCAGAAAGATACCTGATTGAGATTCTGGTGAAAATGGCATGGCTTAGTTAGAAGTAAACAAATGATGCACGTCGTGGGAAAACCGGGCTTAATGCATGTATGTAAAGTGTCGTCCCAGATTAGCCTGTGCAGTCCGCACAGGCTAATCCAGGAGGGCACATGCATTAAGCCCAGTTTTCCCACGGCATGCCTCAAATGTATATTAATTTCCAGGACTGTGATTCAGAATTTGTCTGTAGTTTTGTGATTTTGAGGTAAACATACATGATTTCTTCATACTTGATAGACTGCTCACAGCTAGTGATGATGGTTCCTGGATATGAATAAGGAACACATTCTTTATATGAGGCGCGTCGTGGAAAAACCGGACTTAATGCATGTGCGTAAAGTGTCATCCCGGATTAGCCTGTGCAATCTCTGCACAGGCTAATCCGGGATGACACTTTCCGCCTACAGTGGATTTATGTTTAGAAGAGACTTCCTTGAAACAGAAAATACCATACAAGCGGAAAGTGCCATCCAGCTTTAGCCTGTGCGGACTGCACAGGCTAATCCGGGACGACACTTTACGCACATGCATTCATTAAGACCGGTTTTCCCACGACGTGCCACATATTGTATTTTGCCAAATAAGTCCTCTGTGGATAGCTTGTTAGAATCTATTAAACATGTAATGACATGTTATTGTATTCATATTGATGTTTGTTCACCGCTTATTAAGTTTGTACCACAGGGGGTCATTCAATTAATTTTGGCCCTCTGTTTGTTTATTCTGTGTAATAAGTTAAGAAACCTTGCGGGTCAAGGTGAAGGCATGTTGTAAGGTCAGGTGTAGGAAATACCTGGACCATCTGTTGGATAAGGCTGGGTGGAAATACTTTTTGTGAACCCTGGAAACAGTCCTGCTGAGCATTGAAAAACACAGTGGCATATTTTTCTGAATGAAATAGCTTTGAGGTCATATTTTCATGTTTTGTTTTTGAATTTTTAAAATAAAATATCAACATTTAATTTGCATAAAGTAGTCATTTTAGGGCACACAATTAACTGACCTTTAGAAAGGGAAAAATTAACTTGTATTCTCCTGTGGTTAATATTGTGTGTGTTTCTACTTTTCCATTAGACCATTGGTTCAAGAATCATAATGTCTTTTGTATTCAAAATTAATGTAGCCGCTATAATATGTACACTGTAAACCCATTATCATTGTTTGTTGAGCCAGATAAAAATAAGGCGTGTCGTGGGAAACCAAGGCTTAATGCATGTGCGTAAAGTGTCATCCCGGATCAGCCTATGTCTGCACAGGCTACTCCGGGACTACACTTTCCGCCTACAGTGATTTATGTTAAAAAGAGATTTCTTTGAAGCAGAATATAGCATAAAAGCAGGAAGTGTCGTCCTGGATTAGCCTGTGTGGACGCAAAGACTGATCAAAGACTGATCCCGGACAACACTTTATGCACATGCATTAGGATCGGTTTTCCCACGAGGCACCCAAATGTGCATGAATTGTTTGTTATCCAATGTCCCAGGTGTGAGTGTGTCTGCATGCTGAGTGGCTAACCCTAACACAGTATTACAGTGTGTCCATGGCTGTAAAACTGTCTCTGGACCATATAACAGAAACTCAACTTGAACTCAGTAAATGAAGTCACATCTGCACAGAGTCGCCCTGTGTAACTGAGTGATAAAAGTAGCATATGGTTTCATGTAAAGCAGTAATTATAAGAATAATTGGAAGGTACTGTGAGCCCAGAAAAATTAGGTTTGTTCTTTTTAAATGTTCATCTTTATACTAAAAAAGTTATATATAAAGGGCCCAAAGAACATGCCCCATGACTACAAAAGTTTTTTACCTCAAACTTATCCTTAACATAACATATTAGCTTGGAATTCCAAGCCAAGATGTAAATACATATTTCATTGGTTAATATTCCAAGCCAAGATGTAACAACATATTTCATTGGTTAATATTCCAAGCCAAGATGTAACAACATATTTCATTAGTTAATATTCCAAGCCAAGATGTAACAACGTATTTTATTGGTTAATATTTCCAAGCCAAGATGTAACAACGTTAATATTTCAAGCCAAGATGTAACAACATATTTCATTGGTTAATATTTCAAGTTGAGACTTAAGAGTTGAGATTGAGAATGTTCGTAGTCCTCAAGGGCCATATTTGATTATAAAAAAAAAATCAATTGTATTATGTACCCTGTTTAACTGTCATTTCTTTAGAACTGATTTACATTAACGTACATAACCAGATGGTGATTTCTCAAATAAGCACAAATATTAAATTCAGTTTGTAAGGGTCACAAAAAATTAACTATTTTGTCAGCGTAAACTTAGAAACAAATAATGCTCTGAAACATTTGGGATAATAATCTGCCAGAATCACAGAATTGCTGTAATGCTATATACTGTTGTCATTAAACACCCATCAGAAATGATTGGTTATATATGATTACATGGTCATTCGGGACATCAAATAATTACTACACTTTGTGCTCTGAAAAGCATAACAGCCTATTAGTGGTCATTGTACATATGGAGATATGCCCTTTTATCTGTAATAACAAATATATTTCTTTTCTAATATTTGTATTCGTATCTCGGATCCCCTGTGCGGTAAATATTGAAATATTGTTTCTTTGCTGGGAAATAATAAATGCTTTATTGGCTGGGTAATAATGCTCCAGTGGAGCTAATTTTCCTATAGTGGGGCATGTTGAAAAGACAAATACAGATTTATGGGCGGTAATTTGACAGATAATATATGAGGCGCATCGTGGGAAAACCGGGCTTAACACAGGCTAATCCGGGACAAACTTTACGCACATGCATTTAGCCCCATTTTCCAGCGACGTGCCTCATATATTGTTGTCAATTTTTTAAGTTGATTTTTGTTATGGATCACAATTCATTTTATAATTCCAGTGAAAAGAATATTGTATTTTTCTGAACATCAGTAGCGTATTCCAATTTCTTTTTTCTTTCACAGCTTGGACACATTCCTTCGTAAGCTGACGTACTGTAGTGACTCGTACGTTAAAATGACCGTCATCTTTCATTAATTCAAGTACAAACAAAACCGAACATTAATATTGGAGCCCAGGCAAGCTCTTGGGTGGTAGCTTTATTGGGTGCATAGTTAGTGCATCTTATATTTATTGCACCCCCTTCGTTGAATAAACCGCTTTGATATTAAATACTATTAAACAATCTTTTTGACTTCAATATTTGTCATTCATTAGCATTGGTCATAAATTGTATTGCCCTGAAAAAAAAGCATATTTTATTACTTGAATGATGAACTTGATTAAATTTTGACAAATAAGTTATTGTTCGGTAAAAGTCAACATTTGAACACGGCGCCGAGCGTAAATTGAAACTTGACAAAGAAAAGGTGCATGTTAGCCTTCTGATCAGTATCTAGCCGCTGTTTTTGGTGGCGGAAAATGTGTAATAAAAAACTGCTTCCATTGAAATTTAAGTTTTGATGTACATTGATACTTTACTTCTGAGATTGTATGTCAGCATAATAATATATGGATGTGCAGTTTGTTTGTTTCTGATTTTTAGGCATTCGTAAGTTTGATACATCATGTGGAGATACCAATGAAGACTGCCAGTAATATTTAGACAAAATAAATAATTAAAAATAAAACTATTGGTAATTGTTTGAGTATCATTTCCTGTAACATTTTCATGGTTAAAATTATGCAATGAACATTAATTTTGTAAAAGTGTCAGTGCTTTGGGCTTATTACATCTTTACAGAAAATGTGAGCACTACCGAATTTCCATGGTGACTTTGAGGATGAACATTTTGGGTCACATAAATTCTCATTTCTTGTATATATAAGCTCAAGGAATGTGAAAAATATGCAAAACGAATATTTGTATTCCAAAAATCCTTTACATTATGTGATAACCTTAAACTTACAAGTCGTCTTTTTGTTTTCTTACCAAATCCTTTACATTATGTGATAACCTTAAACCTACAAGTCTTCTTTTTGTTTTCTCACCAAATCCTTTGCATTATGTGATAACCTTAAACCTTTAAGTCTTCTTTTTGTTTTCTCACCAAATCCTTTACATTATGTGATAACCTTAAACTTCTAAGTCTTCTTTTTGTTTTCTCACCAAATCCTTTACATTATGTGATAACCTTAAACCTACAAGTCTTCTTTTTGTTTTCTCACCAAATCCTTTACATTATGTGATAACCTTAAACTTGTAAGTCTTATTTGTGTTTTCTCCTGTATTGCTTCGAGCACATTTTGCCTGTTTAAAGCAGCAATTTAGGACTAATATGGTCATTAATGCTGTGGCCTAATGATTCATGTATTGGAATTGCAAACATTGATTTTTGTTGCAAATTCCCTGCCCTGGGGATGGCTACTTGCTAGGAGAACCTCACTGGTATCATAAGCTCATTTACATGGCTATTACAGGCCAGCTAATGGTCAGTTAGAGTCCAAAGGATTAGTGGACAACAAAGGTGACCAATGTGATATTTATTTTCATTATGGGACCAATGTGATATTGATTTTCATTAGGGATCCCATAATTAGGGGTCAGTCTTCAATGGTTGTCATTTCAGTTTTTCATTCCTAATCAAGGTACCCAGCTCTGGAAGTCCTGTTTTTTCAACACCTTTGTGTCGTGTGTTAAATGATTGTGACAGGTCGCTGTTAATTGTGTTTTATTTGCCATCTGATACAGTGGTCTTTGAGGTGACAGAAAGCATTTATTATTGTTATTCAAGTGCAGTGAATGATGCATGTGAGTTCACTTGAATAAAACCCTGCTTTTACCCAGGGGACGAAAATGTGAATATAAAAGTAAACAATGTGAACCTGTGTTGTGCAGACTGACCTGTCTGCCAAATTATATTGCCAACTATTTAGCCCCATTTCTCAGGTTTTCCTGTTAGCTAAAACGGTACTGTAGGTCCACCTTAGTCATCATAAATATTTTGTAGTTTTTTTGCAAATCTCAAAATTTTCAGACATTCTCACTTTTC
Source organism: Congeria kusceri (assembly GCA_027627225.1). Classification (NCBI taxonomy): domain Eukaryota; kingdom Metazoa; phylum Mollusca; class Bivalvia; order Myida; family Dreissenidae; genus Congeria; species Congeria kusceri. Next base: position 7,784,852 of record CM051025.1, read on the forward strand.
ATTTGTGTTGTATTTGGAGAAACTGTTTACAAAAGTATCCTCCTCAAGTTTAAAAAAAAGAAGAAGACTTTTTATAAATTTCTTTGTCTTTATGCAAGTTGCCATTATGTAATACTAATACTGTACTTCTTGAAACTGAATCTCTCCATGGAAGAAGCAACCTACACAGTTTTCAAGTTTTCTGTTATAACATTACCAAACTTATGTAAATTTGGCTTCCGAACTGAGTCAAATGTCAGTTTAATTTATGTTCGCACAACTTGAATGCACAATAGGTCTATTTTTGTATGTGAATATAAAAGAGAACATGTAGATCAATAATGTAATATTATACCATTTGTAAATGGGCAATAAAGACTTAGACGAAAGTGCAAATCTGCAACAAGTAACCCTAGTGTTAAGTGTGATGTAATCGACTAATGATTTAAAACATTTGAACATTAGAATGGAGGTAGGGACTATTTTAAAGAAAGTTGATAGCATGTATCCAGACTGGACCCATGCTGATAGTCTGAAAAAACAAGCCTTTTTGTAACACAGATAGTTTGAATAAAAGCCTTTTTGTAACCCAGATAGTCTGAAAAAAAAGCCTTGTTGTAACCCAGATTGACAGACTGGGACCACATTCAAGCTTTTAAGTGATCTTGATTACTTTGCAATTTCTGCAGTATTGTCTTTGTTTATTCAGTTAATATTCTACACTGACTTCTAGATAATAGGGATCATGTCTTTGTTTATTCAGTTAATATTCTGCACTGACTGTTACAGCTGGCCAGGTGACCGTGAATGATGGTCAATGACAGGTCCATTTTATGACAGCTGCCATATCATGTTTGTTTTCCTAACAGTATGATGCACTAACAGCAGTGTAATATAATACTATTTTTATGCCACTTTCACATTACCCCATACTCTGATTATGCACTTTTTGAAAAATGACTGAGGGCCATAAATCTTTCATATTAACATAAAACTGCCTGTGATGACCGGTTGGTCAATAGTTTTTTTACAAGCACATGCCAACTTGTTTTGAAAAATTACTTATTCAGAATAATTAACCCACGGGGTCGTGGTGCAATACACTTTCCCTGGTCACCAGTTGGCCAGATTGTATGTCAAAGCAAATAGCTGTTTATGTAATGGATCACAGTTTAATTGGTTAGTATCTTTTACTCAAAGCCCCAGGGTATACACTGAAACTGTCACCAAGCCATTTAGTGAAGTAATCAAATGTCCTTTCAATAATTACCATATTGAGGGAAAGTGGAAAAAATCCGGTGCAACTCGCATGCATTTCGACCATTTTACAGAGTTAATGGGGTGAGCATAGTGCATCGGTTATGTTAAGATGACCCTCATGCAATGTTTGGAGAGGAGAAAGGCTGGTTGACATTGTGTAACGGGACACTGGAGAGATCTTCTATACATTGTTATGGGCCATTTTGTTGCATATAGACAGGGTTAAGAGCTAATAAGGCAACATTTTGTTGGGCATAGACAGGGTTAAGAGCTAATAACGCAACATTTCGTTGGGTATAGACAGGGTTAAGAGCTAATAACACAACATTTTGTTGGGTATAGACAGGGTTAAGAGCTAATAACGCAACATAGCTAGCATTCCAACTTCGGCTTGTTTAGATTTTTTATTGATTCGAAAGTCGGTCAAATAGTACAAATCATCGCTGATTTCTGACTAAAATTTGTACTTATTTATATTAGCTTGATTGTTTCGATAGCTTGGGGAGGCTTATTGAGGCATTTCAAGTCCTTTTCCTAGGTAGAACCAGCACTTGGTGTCGTTGAGAAAGATCCCCCAAATGCTCTCCGAGTAAGTAATGAACTCACTATGGTCCAAATGCAAGGCGGAAACCACATCTGTTATTGGCCAACTGTGACAACTCCTACTATCGGCCAACTTGTATTACAAGTTTAACAGAAAATAAAATTTGAGAAATTTGTGGGGGTGCCTTCCAGCCAGCTTGTATTACAAGTTTAACAGAACTGAAAATTTGAGAAGTTTGTGGGGTAGTGTTGTCCACTTCTTGGCTAAACTTGTCTGAACCTTTCTTTCAGTCTGCTCATATCATGGTCTGTGTTCTTGTAGATGCCCCACAGACCAGGTGCTGAAACATTTACTAATCCCTGAATACCATTTGCTCTTGCTTTGGCTATTGTTTGCCAATTCTGAAAGTGTTCTCAATTGTCAGGTATTAACAGATGAACACTGTATGGAGTCTGAAAGTGTTCTCAATTGTCAGGTATTAACAGATATACACTGTATGGAGTCTGAAAGTGTTCGCAATTGTCAGGTATTAACAGATATACACTGTATGGAATCTGAAAGTGTTCTCAATTGTCAGGTATTAACAGATGAACACTGTATGGAGTCTGAAAGTGTTCGCAATTGTCAGGTATTAACAGATGCACACTGTATGGAGTCTGAAAGTGTTCTCAGTTGTCAGGTATTAACAGATATACACTGTATGGAGTCTGAAAGTGTTCACAATTGTCCGGTATTAACAGATGAACACTGTATGGTGTCTGAAAGTGTTCTCAGTTGTCAGGTATTAACAGATGAACACTGTATGGAGTCTGAAAGTGTTCTCAATTGTCTGGTATTAACAGATGAACACTGTATGGAGTCTGAAAGTGTTCTCAATTGTCAGGTATTAACAGATATACACTGTATGGAGTCTGAAAGTGTTCTCAGTTGTCAGGTATTAACAGATATACACTGTATGGAGTCTGAAAGTGTTCTCAATTGTCTGGTATTAACAGATGAACACTGTATGGAGTCTGAAAGTGTTCTCAGTTGTCAGGTATTAACAGATGAACACTGTATGGAGTCTGAAAGTGTTCTCAGTTGTCAGGTATTAACAGATATACACTGTATGGAGACTGAAAGTGTTCGCAATTGTCAGGTATTAACAGATCTACACTGTATGGAGTCTGAAAGTGTTCTCAATTGTCAGGTATTAACAGATGAACACTGTATGGAGTCTGAAAGTGTTATCAATTATCAGGTATTAACAGATTAACACTGTATGGAGTCTGAAAGTGTTCTCAATTGTCAGGTATTAACAGATGAACACTGTATGGAGTCTGAAAGTGTTCGCAATTGTCAGGTATTAACAGATATACACTGTATGGAGTCTGAAAGTGTTCGCAATTGTCAGGTATTAACAGATATACACTGTACGGAGTCTGAAAGTGTTCTCAGTTGTCAGGTATTAACAGATGAACACTGTATGGAGTCTGAAAGTGTTCGCAATTGTCAGGTATTAACAGATATACACTGTATGGAGTCTGAAAGTGTTCTCAATTGTCAGGTATTAACAGATGCACACTGTAGGGAGTCTGAAAGTGTTCTCAATTGTCAGGTATTAACAGATGAACACTGTATGGTGTCTGAAAGTGTTCTCAATTGTCAGGTATTAACAGATATACAGTGTATGGAGTCTGAAAGTGTTCTCAATTGTCAGGTATTAACATATGAACACTGTATGGAGTCTGAAAGTGTTCTCAGTTGTCAGGTATTAACAGATGAACACTGTATGGAGTCTGAAAGTGTTCTCAGTTGTCAGGTATTAACAGATATACACTGTATGGAGTCTGAAAGTGTTCTCAATTGTCAGGTATTAACAGATCTACACTGCATGGTGTCTGAAAGTGTTCTCAATTGTCAGGTATTAACAGATGCACACTGTATGGAGTCTGAAAGTGTTCTCAATTGTCAGGTATTAACAGATGAACACTGTATGGAGTCTGAAAGTGTTCTCAGTTGTCAGGTATTAACAGATATACACTTTATGGAGTCTGAAAGTGTTCTCAATTGTCAGGTATTAACAGATGAACACTGTATGGAGTCTGAAAGTGTTCTCAATTGTCAGGTATTAACAGATGAACACTGTATGGAGTCTGACAGTATAATGCTGACACTGGCCCCAAACTATGACCACAATCCCATGATAGTGATTGCAATTGAAGACATGACATTCATATGCTTCAATATAATATGCATGCTGTTGCATGTGCTTTTGTAAGCGTACATGCTGTTTGGGAGAGATTTTCTTACAATGTGAATAAATGACATTCATTTGAAGAGTTTGAAGAAATGACATCAAAGTGTATGAGTTCATGCATTTCGAGTGCATGACATTATTATTATTATTATGGCTGAGCTTATGTGTGACACTTACTAGCCGGGCCCGGCTAGCTCAGTTGGTAGAGCGCTGGACTGTCAAATCGGGGATCGTGAGTTCGAGCCCCAGCCCGGCCACATAACTTGTGTGGGGATTAGTCATGAAATTATTTCTACAGCCATTCTCCCCCTACCTCTGATTCAAGTAGGGCAGTTGTCAGTTACTGGCATAGGTATGTGCACTTAGTACTGGTAACCCGCTTAGGTCATGTATGATATTATTATATTATTATTAAGCCTCTATAAGCTGTCGTTCAGTATTTAACCCTATTCTTTACATCTCATATACGTAGCATCTCAGTATTTAACCCTATTCTTTACATCTCATATGCGTAGCATCAACTTTATTTTACAGCAACATTTAAAGAAGATTTTTTTTCTGTGAATTTTGCAATAAATTATGCAATTTCTTATTTATTTTTCTGCAACATATTTATGCCATCGCATACCTTGATGATGATTACATATGGCATTTCAGTGTTTTTTAAAGGCCTATTTGGGGCCAAAATTTGGCCCCATTGCCCTGCTAAAAAAGTATATATTTTTCTCTATATTTGCCTTAAAATTCCCCTCAGAATGTAAGCTTTATTTTGAAAGAAATTTGACCAAAATTCGGACAAAAATTGACTAAGATAGACGCATTTTCGTAAACAATCCCAGCAATTTTTCATCAAACCAATTAAGTGGATAATCTAAGTTATCGTTTGTAGCAAAGAGATTGATTAACGTTTCATAACGAAGTAGAATATAAACATCTAATAATGCTTATTCGAAAAAAAAAAAATCCCCTTTTGCCATAAAATTCCCTATTTGAAAGGCCCTGCCAGTCCTTTCCCCCAGAGGTGAATAAAAATACTGTATTTGCTGATAATTTTAGCAACTCATAAGTATTTAGCTGTAGTATAAATCTTGTTGGCCAGTCATTTTGTTGTATAGAATAATTATGTAGCCAGATGTTTTGTAAGAAAATAAATATAATTTTGTAAACCCAAAATAACCAAAGGCTAAATATGTTTGACTGTAAAGCTGAAAATAATTTGATAATTGTCAGAATCAAATTTGATTTTGTATCAAATTATATCACATCGGTGATTTATGTGCCTTTTATTTTGTATCTAGAGAATCTGTGTAGTTTAAGGCAGGTTTATATTTAGTAAGATTTGTAAATAAAGCCACCCTACCCTCGGTTTGATTACAAGTCTTACACCCTACAGCTGGATCCAGTTGTTTGTCGATCATGTTGAACATTGCAGCGTGGAGTGTAACCTTCTTGAGTTTTTGCAATGCTTTCCATGTCTTTGTCTCGGAAATTCTGGCATCAACAATTTTGGATTTTAGTCTAAGATACTGCAGAAGTTTGATGGTTTTGAACTTTTTGTTCTGTAATCATTGAAAATTGCCATAGTTGATGTTTTTTGAACGTTAGAAAAGTAATTGGCTTGTAGTCTTAGATACTTCAACATTTTGATGGTTTTAAATATTTTTGTTCTGTAATTATAAAAAAACTAAAACAAAAAAAAACTTAGTTGATGTTTCTTGAAAATTACAAAATCTATACTTTTCTATAACAATAGAAAATAAAATTGCAGTGAAACACAAGTAGCAATGTAGTCCTTGTTTGAAAGACATTTATCATGGAAAAATGTAATACAGCTAACATTTGGAAGATATTGTGAAGAAATTATTCAGGAAATGAAAATTGTCTAAGTCAGAATTTGGTGCAAAACTTTTTGACAGATTCATGTTGTCTTGTTAAAGCATGTGCACAATGTAGACTTTCTTTTTGTCACATAGTTGAAGTGTTTGAGTTATGGGTTCACGCATAAAACGGGTATTAACTTTGAAAGGAATTGGGTTAAAGCTGACATATGAAATTGTATTTAATTAGTTGACAAGCTGTGCACTAGGTCTTAAAGCTGTCCGAATTATCGCATGAATTTGAACCCATTTCTAAGGCTGAGCGTGAAACTAGTTTATCTGCTTAACATTTCTAAATCAGATACAATTGTTTTACACTCAACTCTTGAGTTTCCCTTCTCAAAAAAGTGTATTTAATACGCATGTAATGCACATTAAACGCTACAGTATTGGCACCATATTTTTTCTGCGTTTAATACGCGTTTAATACACTTGAAAATGCAGAAAAAATACGCTTATTAAAGAAACAAAGTGTATTTTTTTCTGCATTTTCCTGCATTAACACACTTAAGTGCATTTAAAATGTATTGTTCTCCATGAAAAATGCACATTTTCTTCAAAAAATACTCTTTGTATTTTAAGTTTATTTTAAGTGTATTTTGTAGTGCATTAATGAAGTTTTTTGTAAAAAATGCAGAAAAAGTACAGAAACAATACACTTAGTGTAGTAAAAGTGCATTTAATGCACATTTAACGCAGAAAAATATGGTGCCAATACCGCAGCATTTAATACGCTTATTCGAGAAGGGTTTATATCTGTGATGCACAGGGAAGATTTTGTACCTCCATTACCAAGTGTGAAGGAAAAGATGACTCTAAATTAAACCCTCTTATTATGTGCCATAAAGTTGCAATTTTCACCCATATGGAAAATAATGATGCCAGGAAAATTACACTCATAATTGAAGCTATAGCTGTATTTAAAGTATGGCTTCAATAGGATTGCAATTTGGATGTTTATGTTTCTTTAATAGGTATGGTATTACCAGCCCAGATAGTCAGTTTGGTGATGGGCAACATGTTTCAAGCATTTAGTATTTACCAGAAAACTAAGCTATTGGCTTGTTTTAGTTTTGGTCGCCTCAAAAGGCAACATATAAGGGCTACTTTGGCAGCGGCAGTCAGGCATCCCATTTTAGTTTGTGCAGACTTTGGCAGCGGCAGTCAGGCATCCCATTTTAGTTTGTGCAGACTTTGGCAGTGGCAGTCAGGCATCCCATTTTAGTTTGTGCAGACTTTGGCAGCTGCAGTCAGGCATCCCATTTTAGTTTGTGCAGACAATAACTTGAGACGTTTTTGTGCAGTCATTATGAAACTTTATGGAAGTGTTAGTACGCATACAAGGAAGGTCAAGTGTGGTTTTTGGCATTATTTCTGATCTTATTGTACATGAGTTATGCCCCGTCAGGTGACACATCCGACTCGCGGAGTTCTAGTAAAACTTTCAGACTTGATTTTCTGCATTGTTAAATCTAATCTGTTCAAAATGATAAAGTTATTTCTAATTGTTGTAAACATATAAAAACTTACATACAATATGGTATAAATTGTTATTTTTTTCATCAATTTATGATAATACAATAGTAATACTGTTTCTCAATATAAAAAATTCTGTAGCAAGATAAAATTATTTTCCCAAAATAAAGATTGATTAGCTCATTTATGCTATTTCTGAGGCCACTTGTATCGTTCTAGAATTTGTCTTCTTCGTAAATGCCGAAAGTACCTTCTTCCTGTCTGACAATGCTAAGCCGGTAAGTAAGAGCCTTCAAGAGAGGTTATAGAAAAATGGCCACCAGATTACTTCCATCAGTCAAATCCTTGGAGAAAATGTCAGTTTTCCAGTTTAGATTCCAGAAGGCAAACTTAGTGTTCCACTGGCTTATTCCAGGGCCACTTCTCTCTGTATCCCCCAGGCGCTGCTTGGAATTAATTCCCAATAATGATTGCTTCTTGCTGGTGTAGATGTAATCATCCCTGTGTGGGTTTGTGAGTGTGAGTTGTTTGGCTCAAAATCTTGGGAATAACAATGTTCAAGCTCATGTTTTGGTGGTCTTCTGCTAGAAAATCATTATTGAAATCTTGCTGCCGTTTAGCAGGTGTTGACATGTCTTGGTGGTGTCTAGTATGAAAAGCTTTGATGTATCTTGGGCGTCTTGATGTATTAGGTATGTAGGTGCCAGACGTTGATTAATCCTTCAAGTGATGTAATTACTGTTTGTGTTTTATGTCTTTATACTTAACTTTCTAATTAACAGAATACAAGCACTCATCTAATAATTTGATAGTTCCTTTTGGTGGTAAATTTTTAAGGATTTTGACTTAATTTTCTTAGGTGTATAGTTTTGGAATATATTTGAAGCAACTATAATGTAAAACTAATTGCTAACTTCAGATGGAATCTTGTTATCATAACTGTCGATGTGATAGAAATAACTAATTCAAAATGCATTATTGAAATAACTAAATCAAAATGTTTCTGTTTAGATTTTTTTTTTCAGTTTTCTTAGCTGACATAATATTTGAAACTTGTAACACATCTTGTCTTACAAAAATCCTGACAGAAATAATGGTTGAAGTAATTGTTGACACAACATGTATGTTGTACTCTTTGTGACATAATTATTTTGTTCCAAGTATGATCACCAGTTGTGTCAGTTGCAGATACTGGGTTGAAATAATAAATTTGCCTGATGTTTTAGACAAATAACTGGTAATGTAAATAATTATTCTATCATCTACCCGTTTCTGCCTTTATCATTTTCCCTGTTAGACTGACGAGCTAAGCAAAAGCTATAAATTGTACTTTATGGATGAAATGCACGGACAGTTGCCTTTTCTTGGCATTATAATCTTTGTACCTGTCACCCTAATATTTTAATTTGCATGGAAAAAAATCTAACTGTCATTCTAGATCTATGGATATTTAATTGGTCTCGATCTATGGCGATTTTACTTGTGGTATTATATTATGCTGTTGGCCAAACCATAGTGAAGTTGTAGTTTTGCTTTTATCTGCAAGTCTTGTTTGCCATGGGTTGTGAAGATTTTAGGCTCTAACTATATATGAGGCGTGTCGTGGGAAAACCGGGCTTTAGGCATGTGCGTTTAAGGTATTTTCTGTTTCAAGGAAGTCTCCCCTAAACATAAATCCACTGTAGGCAGAAAGTGCCGTCCCGGATTAGCCTGTGCGGACAGCACAGGCTAATCCGGGATGACACTATGCACGTGCATTAAGCCTGGTTTTCCGACAACACGCCTCATATTCAGGTTTCTTTGGATTTTTCATTAAACATCCTTGCCTTTGCTACTAGAGTTAAATCTAGGACTTTTTTAACAAGCAACAGAGGCATTACAATTCAAGGACAAAACAATTTACGAACAATACCCACTGTGAACAAAATGAATACTATATTTTATATTCAGGTGTGACCTTGACATTATTTGCATTTAATTACCTGTACATGTGTGAAAGTAATTTGCCAGAATAAAATTAGAAAAACATATATATTTTTTTCATTGCACTTGTTTTAATCATAGAAAGATTTATTCAGGTTAAAACACACAAGTTTACATTACGTGACAAATTCAGTTATCGAAACAATGGTATAACTTACGAGTGATTCTTAAAACTATCAAAAGCAATAACACTTGAATTTACTCAACTACGTTTGAATATGCTAGAGGAACAGCTATTACGAGGCAAGAAAACATTTGTTGGAATCAATTAATGCGAATAAATAGATGGAAGTTAATCATAGTGTGTAGTAACCTAGGATGGCCCATGAAAGCCTGAAAAGCTTATTTCCGATTAGCAACTTTGTCAAATTGATTGGGTAAAATCTACTTTGCTTCTGTTAGGTGCATTAGTTCCAGAAATCTTCAAATAGGTGGCTTTAATTGCAACTTCACAGACTTTTATCAATTAGAACTATTACAGAGATAATTGTTATTGCTGCAGCTAATTAATTTGACAAATTGTTGGCAAAAGTGTTTTCTGCAGGAATGGAAAGTTAATTGCAGGAACGATCTCCAGGTTTATGTTTAGTAAATTAATGTTTATTTTGAGATAATTTTTCTTGGATTACTTGGTCCTACAGTTTTCTAATATATATATAACCTTCGTGTTCTTTAAGATAATAGCCAGTTATAACTCTTTAGATTATAAACTACTCGAACCTTTATATTCAGTGAATCATTTTCAGCAGTTTTATGCTTGTAATATAATATTCTTTTTGTGTTGGATGGGTAGTGTTGTTATGATAACATTTAAGTCAATGCCATCTTGTTCCATACCTTACAAAAGTGGTTAGTTTGGTTAATATAACATTTAACTCTTAGTTTCATGCATTTCATAAAGCAAATAGCATTTTAATTATGAAGTAAAATAATAAAAACCTCTAGCATTTTAGTCATCATTGACATTTATAAAGCTTAATGAAAATACCACATATTAATATATTCCCTTTGAATCAATTTGTTAACATGTACATGTCAAATTATCATCTAACTGGGGCGGCTAGCTCAGTTGGTAGAGCGCTGGACTACAAATCCGAGGATCACGGGTTCAATTCCCAGCCCGGCCACATAACTTGTGTGGGGATTGGTCACGAAATTATTTCTACGGCCATTCGCCCCCTACCTCTGATTCAAGTAGGGCAGTGGTCAGTTACTGGCATAAGTATGCAGTGCACTTAATACTGGTAAACCAGCTTACCCAGGAAAAGTGTGAGTAGGTTAAATGACTGAAATACTGTTGAATACAGCGAAAAAAATCCGAACAAACAAACAAATTATCATCTGTCCTTTCTGGGTTTTTTTCAATGGTGAAATAATTACTTGAATGAAACAATTGACAGGAAATAACATTTGTTAATTCACCTTATTGTGAAATGTTAATTCACGTGTGTAATAATGCGTCTGAAAATAACTTCACTTTTTATCGAAATGATATAATGCAGGCATGTATGCATGAACATTGTGGTTGATGTCTGTTGCCGTACATGGATAAACGTCATGTTCTTTATGTCCATGTTCATACATGGATGTACATGGTGTTAACGATCCTTGTAAAGGAAAGCGTGTTAACATTCTGTTCATTTCTCAACGTCATTTGCGTGTCCACATCTCTGAACTCCTCACCTCGGCCAACAAAGCCGCCGCTTGCATATGGAAGCTCTGTAATTGCCACTGGTCACTCAGTGGTCACTCCATTGGGGCAGTGTAACCTGCTGGTGGTCACAGTGCTGCTGACCTGTCTGTCCATCACTTAATGACCTTATTTAGAAATTCAATCATCCAGAGTGTCTTGCAGATCACAGCTAAATTTGATTTGAAGTGTCATTGATAATTATTACTATTTTATTTTCCATATACAAAATTCAGACTTAAAAACATTTATAATTATACCCCCCTCCCCCCCTCCCCCCAAAAAAAAAACATCAACAAAAAACAAAAAACCACACTCACTCAAAACAATAGACAAAAACATAAAAACAACAGCAACAAAAAAACCAACAAAAACACACAAACACAAAATATATAGCATTTATGCATGTAAGGACAAAATATAATTGTTTCCGCTTAGATCTCCAAAAAAATCTGGGAGGGGAGGTAAAATATAACTTTTGTTTTTTCTTTAACTTGTTTTTTGTTCGCCGCATATTCACCATACAGTTTAAGTACATTCCACTGCATGTAAAATGTTTCAACGCCTCCCAACAAAGAAACTGTACCCTTACCTAAAAATAAGGTCATAGAAAAAAAAAGTGATTTCTGACAAGAAACTTATAATATAAGTGAAAACTGCTCTTTTCCTAAAAATCTGAAGAAGTAAATGATTGATAGGCAAAAAAATTGTAAGTGTTGGCGGAAAAAATTAGGGAAGGTCGGGTAAGCGGAAACCAACAATTTTTTTTGTACGCCTTAGGCCAACCTTAAAAAAGTGTTTGCCATTGCCTACCCAAGGTTGCTGGTAACTGGTAGGTAGGTAGGCATTTTTATATTATTTTTTTTGGAAAAAAATGTAAATTTATGAATGATCCATTTAGCGTAAAAATAAAGCATACATCACAGACATTGCTGTTAATAATATAATCAAGTGTCTGTTGATATATCGCGAGCTTGCTAGCAATCATCTTTAATTAGACAATGAATGCTGACAAACTGCCTGTTGTTTTCACAAATTTGATAAAACATGATTAGAATATCAAGGGTTTAGCATATACAGTTAATTTATTAACCCAGTGGAAAACGACCGAAATGAAAGAGGAGCGAGCTTTATTTAACCCAAAGAAAGAATATAATATTTGGAATAAAAAAAAAAAATGGTTCGATTTAACAAAGAAAAACACTTTTGAGTAGACCTTTTCGTCGGGTAGGTAGGCAATGGCAAACAAAGTTAATTTTAATTTTGGCCTTATAAAGCAAGGAAATGGTTTGTGTTGCCATCACTAGAAGAATGTTAAAACTATTGTTCCTTATAATGATTTCAGTATTGACTATCCATTTTTAATTACGTGAAATTTATTATCATATCTAATGCTGAATTTCCAAGTTTGCCATTTTCTGACAACAACTGAAATCATGAATTAATTGACAACTTCAGAAGTGTACGTTTTTGCAGCAAAATTTTGAAATTTATTCAACAGAGAATTATGTATAATTCTGTTATTTCAGAATGCTGCCTGGTAATAGCTGTAATTTTAACACTGTGACACGCATTTTCAAGAAACAAGATGTCTTCATAAACAATAATTACAGCAAAAGTTTTGTGCTTCTTTCCTCCAGAATTGCAATTTGAGAACCAGAGAGAGAATAATTGCAGAAAGGACACAGCTAAGAATGTTATTAAAGCATCAACAGTTTGTCTTTCCCCAGAAAATTGCTTTTTGGTGTTGGAGTATGGTGTGAAAATTTGATTTGGGAGTGAGGGTCATGTCTAAAAAGTTGTTCTGCAGCATTTCTGGGGAATTGCTGTGTATAAAATGCACAGAAACCCAATCTTGTGGGGCCCCACAGGTGCTGTAGAAACTGATGTGGGTTGTTTTCAGTTGTTGTGTCACAGTGTGGAAGTGTGATTGAGTTGTGTGCCCTAATCCATGATAGGAGGATGATGTGTGTTTGAAAGGACCTGTTCACTGATTGGTCAATTGACAATTTTCAAATGTTTTGTCATAGACCCAGAAAACAAAATACATTATATATAAGCAAGTGAAATAACATTTAACTGACAAAGAAATAAATTGGCAATATGGTGTCATTTACGAAAAATCTTCAATTGAAATGGAGAAAATTGTACGTCATTTTCATCTGTGTTTTGTTAAACACAATAACGCTTTTTATTAGAAATTCACTTACACGAGTTGTTTGAGTTCTGTTTCTGTCAGTCCATAATGTCCCGGGGAAGGCATATCTTTTTATTATTTTTTTTGGGAGGTGGCGAGTTGGTAGCCTCATGATTCCATATATACCAGCAACTGTAACGCTAGAATTTTTGTGTGTTAAATTTTAATTTTTTTTTACAGTAAAACATTAATGTAGGCAATTTTGTTGCCATGTGCAATAACTTTGTTATGTTGTTCCTCAAATTTTGTAAATAAGGGAATATGTGAATAGACTATTTAGCAACATTCAGTAATGTATTGGTATAAAAAAAGAAGACAATTCAATGGTGTGTGACATAATGTGGTATACTTTGGCAAATGGTGGAAATGGTGGATGGGGCAATAGAGATGACCTGTTTATATGGACCCTAAAACATATATTTGGATATTTGGGGGATACTGTGATGTATTTATGAAGTTATTTGAGGCGTGTTGTAGGAAACCCGGGCTTAATGCATCTGCGTAAAGTGTCATTCCAGATCAGCCGGTGCCGTCCGCACAAGCTGATCCGGAACGACACTATCCGCTTTTATGGTATTTTGTGTTTCAAGGAAGTCTCTTCTAAGCATAAATCCACTATAGGCGCAAAGTATCATGCCATATTAACCTGTGTGGACTGCACAGGCTGATCCGGGACAACACGTTCTGCACCTGCATTAAACCCAGTTTTCCTACAACACGCGTCATTTATTTAAACATGAAATAAAACATCATTGCATAAAATATGTTAATGAATGAGTAAACATTTTGCTTAATCAACAGAATAGTTGCTAAGATAATGAAAACACGAACAAAATGAGACAGAAATCTGAACTGATTAAAGCGCTGTATCATAATTTTGAAGTATGTTTAAATTTTCAACCTGTGATAACAAAGTTTATTGATGCTATCAAAATTTCAGCCATTGAGTTATAGACACTTGCTAATTTCCTCACCGTTGGCTCGGATATCAGTGCATTTAAATAGCAAACTTGCAATATTATGGGTAAACAAATCTGCAAATGATCTGAAAAATAGTTTGTAATCTGTTGGCAAATGACATTTCTGTCTGAGAAGATTGGTTAGATGGTTCATATTATAATGCAGGCATTCTGGTCATGATGGGATTTTGATGTATTATAATATCACAGTGTTCTTGGGAATAATGTATTAAAATAATGGCCTGACAAGGTGATGGCAAAAAGAAAAGAATTGTTGACGTTCATTAATTTTAAAGGAAATGTTTGTGGTAAACAACATTCCATGTCTGGATTTGGTAGCTGGAAAGTTTGAATTGAAGCTACTTAAACAGGGTTGTCTTGAAAACGGCAGTGTCACATTCATAGACATGAGCGTCCTTCCTGGGTAGAACCAGTACTTGCAGGGTTGTCATTATCAAATGAAACAAGCGATTGTTATCTAAATGTAAGTGATTTGGCCAGTGGTCAAGGGGGCCCCCTTGCGATATTACCGATCGCAATTTTTAAGTTCCTGAAAAAAATAACCAATTTTCTCACGATTTTAAACGATGAATTTGGTCGACAATCGGTTAATAATGACAACCCTTACTTGATGTCAGTCATTAGAATTGTAATACTCTGTTCTGCATTATTAAGAATCAAACGCAATAACTTAAAATGACAAAACATACTTCTCATCTGTTATGCCACTTTAATTTGCCACTTTACGTTTTACAGTCATTTGCTTATAATTTGCATATAATTTCAGAGCTAGCGTTAAGCTTCATAGTTGCCTTTATTGATGATAATAATTATTGTTTTGTTTGAAACTGAAATTATAAACATGACAGTTTGAATGATTTATGTATTCGTGTCTAGCATATCTTTTTGTCTGTGGTAATTTATCAGCTCATTATTAATGCATTTCTATGCAAAAATAACACAAGAAGCAAGACATATTACTAATTAATTGCAAACCACTTTTGCATGTTGCACAATAGTGGCACCATGATGATTATTATTGCATTATTGTTAATTGCTTACATCATTAATCTAATAAATAAATTATTGTCCCATAATAATTAATATTGCTCCATGAACAGATGATGTCTTTATTACTAATGAAAGGGACAAAAAAGTGCTTAGCATATGTCACACGTGTGATTTGAATAGAGTTCATAAACTGATTGCAGTATGCCTCTGGAAGAAAACAACGTTAAGCCTGGTTTCCATGAAGCCTATTTTGTTGGCGCCGATTTTATTGGTGCTGAAGTGCACGCCGAGTACGCGCCAAAAAACTGTTTCCGTGTAGCTGAAACGTGACACGGTTTAAAAAAAAAAAGCATTTGTGTTTATTGACCTTTTATTGAGAAAACAGTAATGATGTTTACAACTCATGGCTTCTTCATTCATCTCTTTGGCTTTTTCTTGTCAAATATTTTTCTGGAACGCATGGTCTTTATATTCCGTCAAACAGGAGTCGTGAGGATATTTATGTCTCCTCACCAGCTCTATAAGCTTCTCATATGTTTGCACACTGAATTTTATATTTATTTCAGTTTTGTTTACATGTTGTCTGTTGTTGTTGACTCGGAAATCGAGGAAATGACATCCATTTTTAATCTCTATGTCGTTTTCTGCGCCGACAAGCAAGAAAAATCGCTACCCGGAGTGATTTTCTTAGGCGCAGAAAATATTCAGCGCCTAAAAAAGCGTCAATGGATTCGTCATCACGTAATATGGACTGAAGCAAATTGTTTTTAATTAGCGCATGTTCGGTGCCGAATATAGCCATGCCGAAAACATGTGTCAATGTTCTGCCGTGAATTTGGACTTTTGGGGACAAGGGCCCTCTAGGCTTGAAAAAGTAGGGACAAAAATGTAGAGACACAGGCTAAAGTTGTGATTTACTAACCTCATGAATGTAACTAAAGGAGATTTTGTCGAAAATTTTGTGCATGGCGCCTTCAGTTTATCCTTATTTTATAATCATAAACTACCAATCAAATTAGTTTATAACGCACACTTTTTTACCCTAAAATTCGGCCATGACTAAAATCGTATTAATGAAATTTGGTATTTGTAAATTGCGTGCGCCCGAGGACCCACTTATGGAAATTCAGTGGGGACAAATACGTTTTTTTATGTACCATTTACGCAAGGCCGCATCCATGGCAGAACACTGCATGTATGTTTTCTGCTCCATGGAAACTGGCCTTTATGTATTGTAGTTGGAAATTGTTCTCTATTCCATATAAATGAATAATAATCTGAAAGCATATCTATAAGTTAGCCTTTAAAATTTATCTGTTTCATTTGATCAAATTAATTCTCAAAGGACAACTAGAATTTGAAATTGGTTTTGTTCTTTAAGTACATTATACAGACTGATACTCTGTGGTATTATGGGATTTATGTTGATTATAACTTTGGGCACATACAAATCTTGAACAATACATACAGGTTGATGGAAGAATTTTAAGCAGTTAAATATACTTGATCAGAGAGTTCCTAAATATTGAGCTAAGGTTTAGCCACACATTTTAAGCTTAGAGTTTGGTTAGAATTCATTTTTTATTAGTTTGTTTCTGATGTAACCAAACAGTACCTGTACTTTAATCATGCAATATTGCATCAAAAGCAGAAAAAAAACTAAAAAAATCACAAACATTTATAAGCAGATTTGTCAGGAGTGTACTTTTGCGTTGCATGTGAATCACGATTTTTATTCTACATGTAAAAAAGGCAGCATCTCATAATTTCATCAGCGAACATTGGAATGTGGTTGTGAAATTTGGGAACACCATGGATGTCAACGCACAACGCTGATTATTACAATAAAATGCATGGTTTACAAACAAGCTGCGGGGAGCATCTGTGTGAATGAGTAATAAACAAAATGCTTCCACTGGTGGATTACTTATTCATCACGATAATTATAAAAACAAAAATTGTAACAAATGAGAAACATTTTTTTATATAATTTTTTGTGTACTTTATAATGTATTTCTGGCATGCATTCATTGAAATAAGTAAATCCAGATAATTATAAAAGCAAAAAGTGTTACAAACGAGAACATTTTACTTTTTATTTTCTTTACAATGTTACAATTTCTGGAATTTATTAATTGAAATAAGAAAGAAAGGTTTATATTTCTATATAATGAATTAACTACTAACATTTCTCTGTTTGTGTCAGCTTGATTTCTGATTACACAGTAGGAGGTAAATAAATGCGAAGACTTGCCACATGTTAAAACACAGACACAAGTTTTACAAGTAATTATCATCATTGAGGGCTTCACAATGCATTAGCAAGTCTTCAATGTGATGCTGATTGTTGGACAATTACAAGAAATTGTTTGCCAATTGGCAGTTTGTCTGTAGCTTACCTGTGAAAGAAGATCTTAATTCTTGAATAATTTTGGTTTGTTAGAAATAGTGGAGGATGTCTTATTTAATTTTAGTTTGAAATATTCGTGTGTCACTATAAAAGCAAATTTATTTAAAGATAAGAAAACCTCAAAAAGTCTATTTGTTCCCACTAATATTGCAATGGTACATTGCCACAAAAAAAACAAAAAACAACCACAACAAGATTTGTAAAAAAAATCTGTTTCAAGCAAATTAAAAAAAAACCATAATCTCTTTAGTGTTTAAGTAAATTTACAAAACTTCAGATGAAATATTGTCCCTTGAAAGCCAAAAGGGCCTATCAGACTTCTTTGCACATATGCTGATAGGCCGTTTTGGCTTTCAATGGACGAATTATGTTGTTTTTACCTGTAGGGCATCATCATGTGAACTCTTTGATGTCTACCTATCCTATGTGCTGCTAATTTGTGGCTCGTTAATGGAGAGGATCTAATCATCATTTCAACAGAAGCATGTCTGCCTCTGCACAAATTCTGCTGTTTAATTTGACAATAACCAATGGACACCTAGGGTTTGCAAATGGTGCAAAACAAGGGGGCTGCTGTTCTCACTTCAGACATAAATCTTAATTGTTTGGACTATCAGTTAAAGAAGGTGCTGGGGGTTTATTTTTAATGTTGCTGTTTTTTAGTTACTGGTAGTAGAAAGTGTGTGAGAGTGAAATTGATTTCTTTCATGTTGTGAAATTGATTTTGCAAAATATCATAACATTAGGTCGTTAAATCAGCGCAATAATGTCTTAATTGGTACATGGCATTGATTAAAACACAGGCTTACGGGTGATCCGTTGTGTACAGCAATATAATGAAGAGTTTATCTTTTTGTTGTTAATCACAGGTCAGATTTTTACACTATAAAAAAGCAACAAAACAGTACTGGTTTCCTCAACCACTAGACTTTTACCTGCTGGTATAGAATGTGAACACAGTAGGTCTAACAATGTGGGTTGTTATTAAAATTCTTCCTTGTGAAAATAATTTACGAACATTTGCTTGAATATTTATCAAGTAGTCATTTTACCCCTTGTACAAATGAATGCTGCTTGTGTGCATGTTTGTGTGCCACGGTTTTCATACATTTGAGGTCCAATCAGAATCTAATCTTTGTCATAAAGATCCTTAAATACCCACTTCCTGTATTTGCAGGTGACAGTTTCCGACCAGGGGGAGCCACCGCTCACGTACGAGACTCGAGTCTTCGTCACCATCGAGGATGAGAACGACAACAAGCCGACCTTCAACCAGCGACTGTACCGTCTGCAGGTGCAGGAAACGCGTCACCACAGCAACGACATTTCCGTCTTTCAGGTTCTCGCGTGGGACGATGATGAGGGACTCAATGGTGAAATTGAGTTCGAGATCCGGAGAGCGAAGGACGATTCCGATATCTTTACAATTAATCCAGATACCGGGGTCATTTATGCTACGCATGACCTCACCTATGGAGATGTTCATCACTTTGTTGTGAGTACATAATAATAAATAATAATAAATGTTACACATTTTCAAAATATACTTCATCCAGATGGCTGCTATTTGCCTTACCAAGAGCCCCCATATGTAATCAGAAGCAGTACAGGAAACAATATTCTCTTCAGTTTCTATAAAACTCAGACATTCTTCTGAAGAGATATGGTTCTGAATATGATTCCCATTAATATTTACAAGATAGCAGCTTACATGGGTAAGTTTTATGATTGCAAAAACATACTCATCTCTTTGTAAGCATGTGATAACATTCCTTTGATATTCCCGCTAACTGCTCTCACGCATTCCCCAGGTACGAGCCTCAGACAAGAGTCCCAGCAGACCCTCACGCTCCACTGTGAAGGTGCGTATCGAAGTCGTGGAGCGGCTGAAGAAGTCGCCAAATTGTCCCAAATTCTCGGCGGCGTATTTCATGAAGCGGGTGATGGAGGACGACAGGGTCGGCCATCTTGTTGACCTATTTCAGGCACAGGATCCGGACAGAGACGAACTCTTCTATTCCATTGTTGGTGAGTAGATTTAATTTATGGCTGATACGGAGAAAAATGTCACTGCATAGAATATAATTGTAATATCCTTCTAGAATGGCTTTGGAATAAGATTTTATTAAAAGACAGTCTGCTTAAGCACGCAGAGGATTAGGTGAAGGGAAGTATGATGAGTGTCATAATGTTTTAAACCCTGTTTTCATTTGTTTTAATGTATGTGAATGTACAAAAGCAATAATTTTGTCCCCCAATTTTTGAAAATACTTAAGTAGAAAAATCAACAAATGTTTTAGTTTTGATTGATACAACTTAAGTTTTTTTGCGTGAAAACTTGATGAACAAAGTGACATACGATTATATACCGAAAGTGATTAATGTAACAGAAGTTAAAATTGGAGTCGCTCCTGCGGCTTCCCTATATCTCCAGCACTTGACATTCGTTTGTAATAAATCCTGCCATGGAGGGGCTTCCGTGCCTTCTAAGTGCCTCTCCTACAGAACTTCACAGGCAACTGGTGCCACAGAATCATACAATCTTCTCATAAAAGTGGTACTTTATTCAGATATCTACCTTAGCCCATCAGATATCTACCATAGCCCATCAGATATCTACCATAGCCCATCAAGGCTAATAAGCCCTGTATAAGTTTCATAACCAACGGGTGGGGTGTTGGGTGGTCGTGTATGGCTGTTGTGCCAATTATTTCAGAGATAGTGTGAAGCACATAATAATGAAGGTTCATTAACCCTCTCATTGTGATTATTATCACCTGCTGAACATTTTCTTGAATGAGATTTTCCTCTCTGATATTGTGGGCTTTTAGAATTATTTTTTTTAAAACCCTGATTTTCTTCGAGTAATGACTATTACCTCAGTTCAATTAATTATCTATTTTAATTTTGCTAAATCCAATCAGAAAAAGGATCAGAATACAGATTCATCAGTTGTTGTCTGCACAAATATGATGAAAACTTCTGTATTCAAACCAACAATCTTGACGGCTTTTTACTAAAAGCTAAATACTATAATTAATGCAGTTATTATCTCCCAAAGATTACATTGAAAGTTTTAATTGTCTGATAATGTGTTGATTTAATTTTAGATGCAGATTTATACAGTAAATATTGTTTCATGATAATTGCTGATGCTAAAAATAAGTTTTATGAGAAACACAACTGAAGGAGAAACACTGCAAATGAGGCATGTTGCGTAAAGTGTTTAGCCTGTGCGGACACTTTACGCCACATGCATTTAGCCCGGGTTTCCCATGACACGCCTCAAATATTTCAGAATCTTGAATCTGAATCGTCTCATGAGGTCATGTCAGTTACTTTTTCTCGGGGTCTCACACATGCCACAGCCATTTTGTTTTTTGCCAAGAACATGCACATGTGGACTGTGAACAGAGCTGAAACACCTGTTTTACATTCCCCACCCACTTCCTTTAGTGAAAAACTAGCACTGAACTGACCTAATGCGAGAAAAGGAAAAGAAAACTTTTAAAATAATTTCATTATCACTGTTACTAAAAGGGAAAATTCCTTTCTCTTCAGGATACTTTCTTCAGGATACTTTCTTCATGTTCACTTCAGTAATTGATTCTGAAAGAGTGATAATAAAAAAAAAAGAGATGGTTACCAAACAGTGCCCTGAAATTCATGAAATTATTAGATTACTTCCAAAGTATAAAAAAATGTAAACTCAACCAGTCCCACTAAAGGGAACATTCGAATACACGCGAATCCACTCGAATCCTG
The DNA here is from genome assembly GCA_027627225.1 of Congeria kusceri. Classification (NCBI taxonomy): domain Eukaryota; kingdom Metazoa; phylum Mollusca; class Bivalvia; order Myida; family Dreissenidae; genus Congeria; species Congeria kusceri. The sequence continues at coordinate 7,806,242 of CM051025.1, forward strand.
GACGGCACTTTCCGCTTTTATGGTATTTTCTGTTTCAAGGAAGTCTCTTCTGAACATAAATCCACTGTAGGCAGAAAGTGCCGTCCTGGATTAGCCTGTGCGGACTGCACAGGCTAATCCGGGACGACACTTTACGCACATGCATTAAAGCCGGTTTTCCCATGACGTGCCACTTATATATATCAGATAAGTGTACATAGTTATGTTAAATAATATACTGTATGTATCATTAATATTGCACATAGTGTATTCATGCTACGCAAATGAAGTTAAAGTAACATGAATAACGTTTCTACGTATTACGAGACTTCTTTCACCACATTTTACTGATAGAAAGATGTTTAACATTTTTATAGATAGAATAAGAAGCTGATAGAAAGGTGCAATTATAAATAATTCTTAATTAAACACAACCACAATTCAAATATAAATCAACATGCGCAGTAAGTTTATAAATTATCCATTTATTGAAATTCTCGGGTTTAGGATTCTTGTCGCTAATTGATGCGTGTGTATTAACACAGCTTTACCGCGCACTATTTTTAGAAAGATTCTTCTGCTGGAATTGAAAGAATTCACGGGGTCGGTTACAGCGTACATGATATTTTTACACAATGATAAAATAATAGGAACTATAAGCTCAATGAAATTTGCTAATTTTTTTTTTGGCCTATTTATCAGAAAAATACCAGAAATTTACCACTTTATATTTTGTGCTTGCGAGCTCAACAGGCAACATTGTACGCTGTGACCGACTTTCGTCCCCGTGAATTGTAGCATTGTTATTGCTATTTATAGAGCGCGCCGCTTATGTAGGCTAATCAATATAGTTATTTCATTATGTGAATGAATATAACATTCTGATCATGACATACAATGAGTAAAATTGTTCATAATTATGTTCATTTCTAGAGTGTATGTCAAAGATATGTTTTTAACTTTATTTTAACCGCGTAAGTAAACAATTATGTAAATTTTAATCCCGAAAAGTATGTAACAGTTATTGGTATACGTTAAACGATTGTTTTAAGTTTGCATTCCCTATGCATTCCCTAAAATTAAACAATTTGCCCGATTCTATTGGCATTCAATTTTCCGGGTGCATAATTATCACAATAAATCTAGGTCAAAAGTGATCTTAGATGTGGAAAAAAAACAACAGATGTTGAAAGAGAAGTTTTGCATCTAAAATGGTCCGATGAATTGGCCTACAGATAGCTACTTTGTGGTGTGATATGTTTTAAAAGTTTTGTTTTGACAAGAACCACTGAATATTAAATTTTTGTACATTGACAGTTGATTTTTATGTTCTGTTTTCTTATTCGCCATGGATATACTGTAGTCGGTCACAGGTTTGTTTTTTCTCGCATTAGGCAGTTCACAGTGACCACCATTAACTGTTAACAAAGGTACTGATTAGGACATTATTTTAATGTCATATGGTGTTTAAAATGACAGTTTTTAACATCATTTGTTCTCCCTTCTCAAAGCAGTGTATTAAATAATATGCATTTAATGCGCATTTAACGCTGTGGTATTGGCACCGTGTTTTTTCTGTATTAAATGTGCATAAATACACTTGAAAATGCAAAAAAATACATTTATTACAGAAAACAAGTGGGTTTTTTTCTGCATTTTTCCTGCATTTACACACTTGAATGCATTTAAAGTGTATTTTTCTCCTTGAAAAATACACTGTATCTTAAATAAATACACTTAAGTGTATTTTAAGTGTATTTTCTTGTGCATTAATACACTTTTTGGTAAAAAATGCATAAAAAGTACAGAAAAAAAATAAAAAATACAATTAGTGTATTAAATGCTCATTTAACGCAGAAAAAAAAAGGTTCCAATACCGCAGCGTTGAATGCCCTTCTTCGAGAAGGGATTGGACTAGTTACGTTCAGCTTTGTATCTAAGCTGGTTGCTATGTAATCTGCAATCCACAGCGAATACGTCCTATTGCACTCTAATTAAAATGTACACACGCTTAATTCTCACTGTAAATATAGGCTGACCGTATTTTATTTGCCTAATAGAATACTCGGCAAATATGAACAGATGTGTCCTGTTCAATGTTGCCGGGCATTTCTGTTTGGATGATATCGGTAGAGATGTCCAAATATCTATAAATAGATTTTTTTACAGCAACTGATAGGACATCGCTCACAAGCGCATACTCTCTGTGGAGAAATAATGGAAATGGGGTTGGAAAACAAAACCAATTATACCAACATCTGTGTATTGAGTTTGGGAATTTATGTCAGGAGCAAGTGTCAGTTCTGCAAGTGCAGCTGGCAGGTTCTGGCGAGTGTTTCTGGCAGTGTGACAGTGTCAGTTCCGTCATCGGATTCCGTCATGTGCAATGCAGCTGCTATCTTGCTATATCGCATTGTAAAATGACTTTATTGAAATGTTCAACATGCAGTTAGATTATTTATTCAAAATTAATTTTAGCACTCAATAATGTGTTATTGACCCTTGAACTAATATATTTGAGGGGCGTCGTGGGAAAACCATTCTTAATGCATGTGAGTAAAGTGTCGTCCCGGATTAGCCTGCACAGGCTAATCCGGGACGGCACTTTCTGCCTACAGTGGATTCATGTTTAGAAGAGAATTCGGTTTTCCCACGACAGGCCTCATATGTTTCTAACTGGTTGTAAAATTAATATTTCTGAGTACAGTTTTATTTTAAGTCACATATAATTTAGAATTTTGTAATGATTTGTCTCATTTTCTACAAACTTTTGACATTCTGCCACAAAATTTATATTCATACTGCTACACAATGCAAATCAGCTCATACACTATTGGAAATTTTGTATCCATTATTGAATAACTATCAAATTTCTTCTCAATCTGTCACACTGGTACATAAATAAATAAGCAAAACAAAAATATAATTTATTCTTCTTAAATATTATTGTGCAAAGTCGATAACTCATTTGTTTTAGTGGTGGAAGTCTAGACTCTGTGACATGTTGTTTAATATTTGATACTGTCATAATGAAGACATATTAATCTTTCAGTCCTGAAAATTATCTGTCATCTGAGATATGTAACAGTCTCATAAAATTTCAGAGAATTGGTGTCTGTGTTAATCGAATTACACTCTCACTGTGTATTTTATCAGTGAAAAGAACAAAAACTGGTATTGAAACAGACAGGAGCAGAGCAAAAGAAAAAACTTAGAAAGACTTGATATGTGGCTGGTCATGAGAAAACCGGTCATAATGCATGTGCGTAAAGTGTCGTCCCCGATTAGCCTGTGCAGTTCGCACAGGCTAATCCGGGATGGCATTTTCCGATTTTATGGTGTTTTCTGTTTCAAGGAGGTCTCTTATAAACATAAATCCACTGTAGGCGGAAAGTGTCGGCCTGGATTAGCCTGTGCAGACTGCACAGGCTAATCCGGGATGACACTTTACGCACATGCATTATGACCGGTTTTCCCACGACGCGCCTCATATGAAAGTTTGAAAACTTTGCAAAATTCTGCTTCTGTCAAAAGCTCATTTTTGGTCCTGGTGAGTGTCTTAATGGAACAATGATGTTAGAATATTAAAACAATAACAAGGTTTGTACTTGTCCTGTCTAGACTCGGATCATTTTAAAAACGTACAGGGCTGTAGCTTGACTGAAAAGCAAAGGATTGTGATTCTTGATTCTTCTTGCATTCTTTCGTCTGTTTTTCTCTTTTTGAATGCTGAATTTTATCTACCAATTCTGCTTAAATTTGCTGGATTTTTAATGCTTATGAGTTTTGGTGAACCTTGAAACAGAAAATATCATTAAAGCGGAAAGTGCCATCCTGATGTATTAAGCCTGGTTTTCCCACGACACGCCTCAAATTATTTTTATTGATTCTGTAACTTATCTTGTATCATTATGGTAAATATAAATACATGTAACCTTGATCTGATGTATTCTATAACAGTTCGTTGTACGGTGTATAAATGTCACATAAGTTGTGTGTCCTTTCTGGGGTATTTGGGTTGTTTTCTTTCTATGTTATAGAAACATTGGTAACAAACCTATATTGTCGTATTCAAGCTACGTCACTGAATATAAAAAATATGCTTTGCTTTAAATGAAAACAATGATTGGTCTTGCCAGTAAGATGTATTGTTTAAATATCCCCGGACAGGTACATGGTTCGGGTGTTTCGTTAAGTGTTATACAAGGCTTACTTCCTTAAAATGTTAAAGGAGTTACTTCCTTAAAATGTTAAAGGAGTGACAACTGTACAGTGAATGAACAATTACAACGTACAACAAAGGGTTGACTTAACTAAGGGCATACAGGAAATCTGTGTACATGTAGGATATTATAGCGTACCACTGAACACACAATAACATAAATCTGTGTACATGTAGGATATTATAGCGTACCACTGAACACACAAGAACATAAATCTGTGTACATGTAGGATATTATAGCGTACCACTGAACACACAAGAACACACTGTGTACATGTAGGATATTATAGCGTACCACTGAACACACAAGAACATAAATCTGTGTACATGTAGGATATTATAGCGTACCACTGAACACACAAGAAGATAAATCTGTGTACATGTAGGATATTATAGCGTACCACTGAACACACAAGAACATAAATCTGTGTACATGTAGGATATTATAGCGTACCACTGAACACACAAGAACACACTGTGTACATGTAGGATATTATAGCGTACCACTGAACACACAAGAACATAAATCTGTGTACATGTAGGATATTATAGCGTACCACTGAACACACAAGAAGATAAATCTGTGTACATGTAGGATATTATAGCGTACCACTGAACACACAAGAACATAAATCTGTGTACATGTAGGATATTATAGCGTACCACTAAACACACAAGAACATAAATCTGTGTACATGTAGGATATTATAGCGTACCACTGAACACACAATAACATAAATCTGTGTACATGTAGGATATTATAGCGTACCACTGAACACACAAGAACACACTGTGTACATGTAGGATATTATAGCGTACCACTGAACACACAAGAACACACTGTGTACATGTAGGATATTATAGCGTACCACTGAACACACAAGAACATAAATTGTCCATTCATTGTTCGCAGGCTACAGAAAATATCATTTGAATTCATTAAGATGCTGAAGTAGTACATTTTTAAACAATTTTCCCCTTTCTTAATTTAGGCATTATATTAACTAAGGAACACACAGTGCACTTCTTGATCAAGCAAACATTATTTGAGGCGCGTCGTGGGAAAACCGGACTTAATGCATGTGCGTAAAGTGTCGTCCCGGATCAGCCTGTGCAGTCCACACAGGCTGATCCGGGACGGCACTTTCCGCTTTTATGGTATTTTCTGTTTCAAGAAAGTCTCTTCTAAACATAAATCAACTGTAGGCGGAAAGTGCCGTCCCGGATTAGCCTGTGCAGACTGCACAGGCTAATCCGGGATGACACTTTACGCACATGCATTAAGACCGGTTTTCTCACGACATGCCACATTTTTAGATCATGATCAAGCAGACAATATAGAACCTGGTCAAACAAACAGTATAGATTCTGATCAGACATTATTTTTTTTTTGCATGTTCAGCTAATCTGGATCAATATGTGTTGCAAGTGTGACTCCAATTTAAATGAAGCTTCAATTTCAGTAGAGTTGTATGGAGTGAGTGAGTCACCAAGCTGGGGGTCCTGTTTTTCCAACCAGTACAGGTGTTTGCAGTATTATCAGTTGCATATTTTATCAATGAATACTGGCCATCTCTGCTTGGGGTGAAAATGTTGAAAATGTTGCATTAAGGAAAATATTGACATTTGTGAGCCCAGATAATTTTATTCTATTGAGACTGCAGGGGTAATATTTGAATGAGAATGTTTAAAGAAACAGAATGTAGAACGTATTTGTTAATTTGTTGCAGATTCATGAACAGAAAACAAGTACAAATGTTTTATGTTTATCTAAAAAGAAGAACAACATGAATATTCATACCTTAATTTACACAATAAATATGTTGATATAATTTAAGATTGTTTTAATATATATTTTATTCAGTAATTGACTGAATATATGAATCCTTAAAATCCAACATACTTTTCCCTGTAATACATTAACATTGAAATAGTATATGTCTTGCATACAAATGTGTTCCCATATCCGTTGCAGACGGCGACCCTGACCATCAGTTCTATGTGGGTCAGGATGCAGGAAATCTCATGGTAGCTCGGCCCCTGGACTGGGAGAAAAAGAAATCCTACAACCTGACCCTGCAGGTGACAGATGGCGTGAACACAGACAACTGTATGGTAAGCATTCAGGTTTAGGTCAATCACTGTGAAAAAGTTGCTACTATTGAGTGATGTATTATTATATGTCCTACTTAATTGTTCTTTAAGGACTGGTTGTATTAAAGAGATAATTATCAATTTAGAGTTGTTTGTCAGCTGTTTTGAACAACGATTTGGAGTTCTGATTTTGTAGGAATTAAACAATGAGGGCGTTAGCCCGAGTAGTTCAATATACCACATCAAAACGACAAATCATCGTTTATTAGCAGATAAACAACGATGATGCAAACATTATTTTGATTATAACATGACCTGAAACATTTTCTGCAATTATAATGCAGACTATATTTTACAGTTTGGGAACTTTTATTCAGGTTGTTTATTGGTAGTTTAACAACGCTGAACTTTGTTCTTTGTCATTAGAAAACTGTGCGTGTCATGTTAGAATATGCATTAGATACAGGAAAACCTCCATAGTAGTCAATAGTTGAGGCGTGACGTGGGAAACCTGGGCTTAATGCAGTTGCGTAGTGTTTTCCCGGATCAACCTGTGCAGTCCGCATAGGCTAATCCAGGACCGCACTTTCTGCTTTTATGGTATTTTCTGTTTTAAGGAAGTGTCTTCTAAACATAAATCCACTTTAGGCGGAAAGTGCCATCTCGGATTAGCTTGTGCAGACTGCACAGGCTAATCCGGGACGACAATTTACGCACATGCATTTTAAGCCCGGTTTTTCCACGACACGCCTCAATTGAATCTAGGTGAATGCCTTTTAGGTTGGATATTGTAAATGCATGATCATTTTGTACCCAGATTCTGACATAATATGTAGGCCTTGGTCATGCTTGTTCAAACAATTTTAAAGAGCATTAACAAAATTTGTATTACATTTGAACGACCTTATGAAACTATCATATATCAATAGTTATCTATGAAAAAGAGGATATTTTGCATAATGCACCATTTGTGAAGCAACTGTAATGGGTTTTTGATTGTTTCTCATTTGTGCATCATTTAACAAGGGTACATTCTACTATAACTGCTGACAAACAGAGTGGAAGTTTGCCCTAACAGCCCCATGACAAGTACTTCTACATGATTTACAAAAACAAGCAGAAAAATCAATGATTCAAACAAAGTGACACTGTCTAGAGACATAAACAACTATTAAATTGTAATTTTCACCATCATTTGGCAACATGATTTGAAGATTTATGGCTTTTATTCTGTAAGAAACCATCCTTAATATATCCTTTCTTGGATGTATTGATCTTACTATGAATATTACAAGACCTGCATATCTGACAGTTTGATGTGTTAGGAAACAAACATTCTTTCATTTCATAATATGAGGCGCGTCGTGGGAAAACCGGGCTTAATGCATGTGAGTGAAGTGTCGCCCCGAATTAGTCTGCACAGGCTAATCCTGGATGGCACTTTCCGCTTGTATGGTATTTTCTGTTTGTTTACATAAATCCACTGTAAGCGGAAAGTGTTGTCCCGGATTAGCCTGTGAAGTATGTACAGACTAATCCCGGACAGCACTTTACGCACATGCATCAAACCCGGTTTTCCCACGAAGCCCCTCATATGTACTTTTAAATTATTTCCAAATATATAAAAAAACAAAGAAAAAAAGAACGAAGAAAACAATGACAAACAAACAAAACATTGGTTGAAAGCCAGAAGGTGTCATCAGCTGGGTGCAAGAATGCTGATAGCTCCTTTTGGCTTTTAACGGGACGAAAATAGAAATTTTATGCCATTTAATGAATTGATAATGCGCCTTAAGATTTGCATGGCAAGGCAAATTAGTAATTGGGTTAATTTGTAAGTGTGAATAAAAGAACGTACTTGCGTTTCAGTAACTTGGAATTCAGTGATGTCAAGCTGAATGTTAGCACGACAACTATACTGTTTTGTTCAGGGGTTTATTAAGTTCAATTTGTATGAAGGAAACAGCAAATACTGTTTGACATTTATTTCACTTCTGTCACAGACCGGCACTGCTGATTTTGTCAGGTTTATAAATAATTTCTTGTCAATAACAAATAAAATCATATCTTGATATGACATTTTTAAGAGTATCATATTTGATTATGTCTTTGGGACTAAATTATTTATCATTTCAGTATTCAGTATTTATTATAAAGTTATTGACTGTATTAATTGTTTATTATTTACTTAACAATTATTAATTTAGATAATGGTTCTTTGCATCCACTTAAATCATTTTAAGAAGTCATAAATGTGTTGCTGTCACACACTTGAATTGTGGACACTAAAATCTGTAAAACCCTATCTTGTTAACTCCCTATACAGGATATATCGCTATCTATTGAATGGATTATAAAGCCCTTATATGAAACGTAGAAATAATAAAACTGATTTGGAGAGGTCTTCACTTGGTCTGGCAGAATTTATTGCACTTCAGTTTGTGTCGATATTTGATTTTAATTTCGGCTTTTTTTGTTGCATTTTAATGTAAATGATATTTGAATAGGTTTAAGTATTTGCAAATTAACACCGGAAATTGGCATATTTAGATTCTTACGATGATTTGGGATATCTTTAATGATGTAGATTTGTCGAATTTAGGATGCCTGTTCGGTTATTTATTTCAGTTCAGCTGTAAATGATATTTGCACGTCTGGTATATTTGCAAATCAACACCAGAAACGTGGGAATCTCAGATTTTATTGGTGAATATTTATGGTTAATGAGGGTTGCTGTTGTAAAGATAGGTTTACATTGCCATAAATACAGTTTCTTGACTTAGCTGGTTCATTATATATCTGTTATATTTTTATTCATGTTTGAAATAAGTTGATAGTATGTTTTACTGTTTTGTGTTAATTATTGCAAATTGAATATAGTCCTAAACTTTTATATTTAATTTGGTTGTAACTGTGAAAAAGTTACATATTAGCTGTTTAAAAAATGAAGAGGTTTTTGATCGGATATCAACCATATTATAAGAATGTAATTGAAAACTGAACAAAACCTGTTACTGGTTTTACCGACACAATGAACTTGACAGTATTACTGGTTCTATCCACAAAATGAAATTGGCAGTATTACTGGTTCTAACCACAAAATGAACTTGACAATATTACTGGTTTTACCCACAAAATGAACTTGACAGTATTACTGGTTCTACCCACAAAATGAACTTGACAGTATTACTGGTTCTAACCACACAATGAACTTGACAGTATTACTGGTTTTACCCACAGAATGAACTTGACAGTATTACTGGTTCTCCCCACACAATGAACATGACAGTATTACTGGTTCTACTAGGAAATGAGCCTGAGAATATATTGGTTTTACCCACACAATAAACTTCTTTTTGCTCAGTTTGAAATAAAATTTGCACAACTGAGATCACACAGGTCTATCTTCATTAAGACATATAATTATAAAAACAACAACAACAAACTATTATGGCAGTGTCTCAAAAATCTTAATGCAATAAAAACAACATCAAAGAAATCTTATAATAAATCAACAGAAAAAGTAACCGGTGATCTAATGCCCTTACCATCTGCTGGAAAATTAAATTAACTGGATTAAATTAACAGATTTATAAGAAACATATAATTATACCCTCATGGGGAATGATTTATATTAATGCCATGCTGTTATATGAATCTCTTTGTTAAGTCATAGTAAATTACTCTTTTTTACTGAGATATTTATCCGGTATGTAATAGGAATTAAGAATTAGGAAACTTAACATACAACACAGAAATAAAACGTATGGATGCAACCATGCAATAAATTGTCATACAGCCCAGCCGACAGGGTGCATTATTTAGGAAGCTTGGTGCATATTTCTGTGCATTATTTAGGAAGGTAGGTGCAAATTTTGCAGAGGGTCTTGACAGGAAAAGCGGTTTATTATAGTGTAGATCTTGTCAAAAACAGCAGCAACATTTATGGTGCTGTAAATTGTATGGGTTGAGGATGCACATGTTCAGGATTTTGATGTAAGTATAAAAACCCTGAGGCACAAATGTTTAGCTTTGTACTTCTGGTGTACGTAGTGTACTTTTAGTGTACTTTATGGACTTCTAGTGTATAAAACTTGCATATATTATTAATTTGCACTCTTCAGGCATCATGATTTAAATGATCCCAAACAATGATCCTTCAAATCAAGATCCTTAACCGAAGATCCCATAAGATCCTTAATAAAGATCACCAAAGACCCCTAGAAAAAAAGATTCCTTAACAAAGATCCCCAAGCATCTTCACGGAATGAAGATCACCAAATTATGATCCCTAAACAAAGATTCCCAAATTATGATCCCTAAACAAAGATTCCCAAATTGCCCATCCCTAAATGATATTAAAATGCAAGAGATCTCCACCTGAATTAAATTTCTAATTCTGCAGGTAAATACAAAAAACACAAACTTCTCAGCAAGATTTCACAATAAATTTTCCCAGGTAAAAATAATCACAAGAAGTCATGAAATAATGTTGCTTGTTAAAATGTCTCTCTCAACAACAGCATGTTTTAAATGGGTCTAAAATTTTGTTGATAGATGTCAGTTTGTAGCTGAGCAATTGTAAAAAAGAAGCGAAATTTGTAGTTGCCAGAACAAATCATGCTGGTCAAGAACAGTTTTATAACAAAAACCATGTATCCATAAAAAAGTAATAAAGCCTTGAAAAATTAACACATTGGCGTGTTAAATAAATAGTGTAGAAGTCTGCTTGCAGAATCATATGAGGCATGTCATGGGAAACCCATGTTTAATGCAAGTGTTGTTCCGGATTAGCCTGTGCAGTCCGCACAGGCTAATCTAGTACGGCACTTTCCGATTGTGTGTTTTTTTTCTGTTTTTTAAACATAAATCCACTGTAGGTGGAAAGTGCCTTCCTGGATTAGCCTGTGCGGACCGCACAGGCTGGCCCAGGACGGCACTTTACGCACATGCATTAAGCTTGGCTTTCCTGCTACAAGCCTCATATTATCTTTAAGAAGGTCAGGTGCTAAAGAATCTTAACTGGTTGTTTATACTAGGTGTCAGAGATAGGTTTTTTCTTAAATTATTGAATTAGCAGAAATGAATATTTACACACAAAAAACAACATTACGACATTGCATTTGTTAAGATAATTTTTTGCAACAACAGTATGGTGTTCAAGCTGTTTGTTTAATTTATTATTACAGTATATTTAAGATTTTTGTAACATTTATTAACAACAGCTTATAGGTAAACTGCTCCACACTTTGCGTATTTTTGATACAGGTGTTTATATGTAGCAATAAAAGATAATCCTGCTTGGCTGGTTATTTTGTTGTTGACAGGTCTTAAGATAAACCCTTCAGGCCTGTTAATGTCTTTGATGTTACAGCCCACTACCAATAATGTGAGCTTCACCTGAGATGACCCCTGGTCAGTTTTTACAGCCTTCAACTTTTTGGTCTGTCCATTGTATGATAAAATGATAGACCAGAGAAAATCTTTGGGGAGTTGTTATTACGTTTTTATCTTCTGCCCCAAGTTCCACTGCACAGGCTAATCCGGGACGACACTTTACGCACATGCATGAAGCCCGGTTTTCCCACGGCACGCCTCAAATGTTCTTTTATACAATGTGTTTGCCTTGTCCATATTAAAAATGTTTCTTTTATGGATCCAAAGTGGAATCCTAGATTATAGTGCACCAAAGTGATGTTTGATGAACTTTGCATGATAATTTTTCAACATGGATTTGATACTGTCGAAATATAACTTTCTGCTGTTATTTATTTTGCATACATTATTTTGGCTGGTACCCGTTTGAATAGAGGTGATAATGTCGAAAGATAACTTTCTTCTGTCATTTATTGTGCATAAATTATTTTTGCTGGTACCCGTTTGATCAAAGTGTTTATAGTTGTCTAGAACTGACAGATGTTCCAAGATTTTGTAGTTATAAATGTTATATTTATTTCTGGGGTATTCCTTTGCCTTCATTGAGAGTTTTTGTTCCTGGATACTGCCATGATGTTCTTGTTCCTGGATACTGCCATAATGTTTTTGTTCCTGGATACTGCCATGATGTTCTTTGACAGTGCTTTGGTCAATTGAATTTGTGTTCTTTTGGCAAACATTTGACATGTTTGTCAGTCAAATTATTCAAAGCAATCTGTGATAATATACGAAACCTCATTATCATGTCTGTTTTATATACAATATCAATAAAACGTGTTATGGGAAAACTGAGTTTAATGCATGTGCATACAGTGTTGGCCCGGATCAGCTTTTGCAGTCTGCACAGTCTGATCCAGGACGACACTTTCCCCTTTTATGGTTTTTTCTGTTTAAAGGAAGTATCTTCTAAACGCAAGTCCACTGTTGGTGGAAAGTGCCATCCCGGATTAGCCCGTGCCGACACTTTACGCAGATGCATTTAGCCCGGGTTTTCCAAGACATGCCTCAATTGTTTAAAATTACAAAGTTATTTAAAACTGTTTCAGGTGCATATTGAGGTGATAGATGTCAATGACAACACGCCCAAGTTCTCCGCCCCCCGCTATGAGGGCAGCTTCCCAGAGAGCACTCCGGTCGGCGCGACCTTGCTCAAGGTCGTTGCTACGGACGCGGACAACAACAAGCTCATCTACTCCCTCCCTGAATGCTGCAACTCAAAAACCAGTCTGCAGTTGTTTGAGGTGGCTGCTGAAACTGGTATGTCAAGAGTGATGGTACCGCAGAAATGGTCTTCATGTTTCAAGTTTTTGGGTTTAATTATACCCCCACAAACGAAGTTTAGGGGGGGTATATAGGAAAGAGCTTGTAGGTCCGTCGGTCTATTGGTTTTTGGTTTCCGGATGATAACTCAAGAAAGGCCTGACATATTCAAATAATTTTTGGTACACATGTGTAACATCATAGAATACAGGTCAAGTTTGATGTTGGTTACAAACCACTAAATTTTGACAGAGTTATGGCCCCTTTTAGACTTTAAATTCCTTAAAAACATGATTTTCGGACGATAACTCAAGAATCACCTGACATATTCAAATAATTTGGTATACATGTGTAGCATCATAAAATACGGGTCACGTTCGACTTTGGTTACAAACCACTGAATTTTAAGAGAGTTATGGCCCTTTATTTGACTTAAATTCCCTAAAAACATGGTTTCCTGACGATAACTCAACAATGGCTTGACATATTCAAATAATTATTGGTACACATGTGTAGCATCAGAAAATACAGGTCAAGTTCGACTTTGGTTACAAACCACTAAATTTTGACACAGTTATGGCCCCCCTTTCTGACTTAAATTCTTGAAAAACATGGACAATAACTCATGAAAGGCGTCACATATTTAACTTATTTTTGGTACATAGGTGTAACATCATAAAATACAGATCAAGGTCAACTTTGGTTACAAACCACTAAATATTGACAGAGTTATGGCTCCTATTGAAATTAAATTTTTCCAAATACACTGTTGACCATTCACAAATTAAAGCATTCTCTCTGTCCATTTCTTTCGAATGGATGCCATAGTTTTGTGACAAGGCCATATTGTGGGGGTATATCCGTCACTCATGTGACAATTCTAGTTTAAAATTTCTTCATCTTTGCTCTGTAATAAACGGGTCTGTATTTGCTATACGTCAAAATGGTGTACAGCTTTTAAATCTATTTGCAACCGTATGATAAAATTGTCTTAGATTGTGAATTAGTAATGCCATATTTATCCCTGTATAAAATCCTCATCCCAAAATATCACCATCTGAATAAAATACACAGTTAACGTACTTGTTTGTCATATAATTGAGGTGTGTCGTGAGAAAACCGGGCTTAATGCATGTGCGTTAAGTGTCATCCCGGATTAGCCTGTGCAGTCCGCAAGGCTATTTCGGGACGGCACTTTACGCTTTGTGGTATTTTATGTTTCAAGGAAGTCTCTTTTAAACATAAATCAACTGTAGGTGGAAAGTGCCGTCCTGGATTAGCCTGTGCGGACCTTACGCACATGCATTAAGTCTGGTTTTCCCACGACACGCCTCTTATATTTCCATGTCGCGTTGATGCTTGCAGGTGCTGTAGTTGTTCGTAACCCACTAGACAGAGAGGTAGCAATGCAGCACAATCTCACAGTGATGGTCAACGATCAGGGCATGAACCCGAACAAGAATTTCACGCGAGTAACCATCAACGTTGTCGACCACAACGACCATGCGCCGGTGTTCCTCACAGAGCGGTTCACAGGTCGCGTGTTTGAGACGGCCACAGTCGGTACCCTAGTGGTGCAGGTGGTGGCCATCGATCAAGACAAGGGACATAATGCGGAAGTGACTTATACTATTGTATCCGGTATGAATTTTATGGAATGAATGTTCTATTATATTTAAATACATGATTATGAAGAATGTTACCGATAATAAGATTACCATTAACATAACCGTTAACTCTGCTCAATCTGCTCATTATTGTTTATTTATGGTACAGATCTGCTTATTCAAGGCATTTTCAGGGTAAAACCAGTTTGCACAAAACTTGGGACATAATAAATGCTGAATTGACACATTCTGTTGTGTCAGGTGTGAATTTTGGTCTATACACTTTAGTACAAGATTATTAATGAATTATCGATAATGAAATAAGCTTAAACGAATGCTTAATTTGTGTGTATGTTATGATGTGTTTTATCAAACCAGTTTTTAAAGTAAAACCAGTTTTCACAAAAATGTGCCACTGCTTATCAGCAGTTGAACCAGTGATTGAAAGGTTGTATTCTTTTTTATTTGCATATTTCAAAAGGATTGTCAAATACATTAGTGGCGTGTCGTGGGAAACTCTGGCTTAATGCATGTGCGTAAAGTGCTGTCCCGGATTAGCCTGTGCAGTCCGCACAGGCTAATCCAGAATGTCACTTTCTGCTTTTATGGTATTTTCTGCTTCGAGGAAGTCTCTTCTTAACTGTATGCAAAAAGTGTCTTCCCGGATTAGCATGTGCGGACTGCACAGGCTGATCCAGGGCGACACTTAACGCTCATGCATTAAGTCCGGTTTTCCCACGACACAACACATTCATACTTACGTAATCAAGTCTGAATCTACAAAAGGCAAATACATGTATTTGTGGAAAATCAGCCAGTACATCTTTTATTAACATAAAGATCGTTAAAACCAAGCCAAAAATGCTACCCCCATTGACATGAATATTTGGGTACTTGTGACCTTTATATTCGTATATACATTATATTTCGCTATGACCTTGTGAAGACAAATTGTGAATTAACTTGCTGATGTGCGTTAAGTGCACCAGTGTCTTGGAAAACAATTGGCTATTGTTAACAGATAATGAATTAATGAGTGTTTTGTACTGACCAACCCTCCGTTAGGGTATTGTGCAATCAAAGAGATAGGCAGCAGATAGTTTCTTACTCAAACCTTTGAAAAATGACACCTTACTGTTTTGGGCTGATATATCTTAATGTTTGTTTGGCTGGGTTTGATGCATATCTGTTAATACTGCTATACAATAATAGGCTAAATATTTTATTTAATCTGTACTTTTTGTTACGTTGATACTCCTTGATTGATAATTATGAATGGATATTCAGTTAGTTGTCTTGTTTTTATTGCCTACGTGATAATATATTAGAAAGTTCAAAGAATTTTTAATTCCCAGCAAACTGTTAATGAAAAGACATTAGAATAAACAATAGTGGCCTTTAAGTCAGTTATTTCAGATACTGTTGAATGAAAACACTCAAAATTAATGTTTAACTAATGAAGAATGTATTATTAAATGTGAAACTTTTTCGGTGTCATAGAAAGTACTTTTGAACTTTAAACAGCATCATATTTATGCAGTATACGAGTTACCTTAATAATTATCGTTCTAACAACAGATACATTGTAAAATGCAGATTTGACAAGGTAATTGACAAAACAAAAAACAAAAAAACAACACCAAATTATATTGGCGTCGTGGGAAAACCGGGCTTAATGCATACATGTGCATTAAGTATCGTCCCGTGTAAGCCTGTGCAGTCCGCACAGGCGAATCCAGGACGGCACTTTCCGCTTTTATGGTGTTTTCTGTTTCAAGAAAGTCTCTTCTAAACATAAAATCCACTGTAGGCAGAAAGTGCCAGGACAACACTTGACGCACATGCATTAAGCCCGGTTTTCCCACGACACGCCTCATTTATATTGGTTTTGACAGTATAATTGACAAATATACATCAAATATGTTCTTTATTGGATTTTGTTGCAACAAAACTGTCAGTGTTTTAGATAATTATGTAAGAAAAAAAAAAAGATAAGTTTTCTCACAGGACAAAGATCTCATAAATGCTACCTCAGTTACTTAAGGCACCAAACTCTTGGTATCCTGATTATAAGGCGGAAACCATGTCAACAACACTACTGCGACCTTCATAATTTTGGCAGATGTTACACAAAACCAAACATAAAAATATCTTGTCCAATTATTTGCTATTTAACTGAGGTTTCATTTGGCCTGCTTCAAAAGTCCACCGTCTGATTTATAGCCTTTGTACACCACCAGTGCTGGTATTTGGCCTGGGCAGGAGTGGGTGGGGAAAGTGTGTATGAAGGTTGAGGTTCAGCCAAGTTGCCTGCTATGGGTGATATATAGGGGCAATTTAGTATCAGGCTACACAATAATTACACCTTGAGTGGAAAAGTGTGTTTTGTAAGCTGATTTCATTCAGAGTTCAGTGAACTTTGTGTAGTTGATCCAAATTTCAACTTACATTTTTATTTTAACAAACTTTGTAAATTGAATTGTTCACGTTTTGTGTATACGTATCACTGCTTTTGCATCAGTAAAATCTTGAGCACTCGAAATAAAATCATTTAGTAGTCTATCCAGTAGCTGTTATCCAAAGTGACTACTTGATTTTTCATTTCGGCAAGATCAGATTGTGTTTATCTTGGTAAATCTTCTCATTTTAAAACGAAAATGCCTGTTCAAACAGTGATTGAAGTTTGTAAAAAGAGTTGAAATCAGTTTTCTCAAAAATTGTCATGACCTGTTTTAGATTAATTTGTAGGAATCCCAGACTTAGGAGTGTTTTAAGTTTCCACTGATTGTTTTTATTTTTGTTCTCTGTATTCTTTGTTTTTATTGTACACAAATACCAATTTGTAGAAACATTCACTGTACAAAGAAAATGCACATATTGATCATTTTACAATGTTTAATGTTTGATGACTATTTTGGAAATTACACATACCAACTTAAGCTAGTCTGCAAAATATTGTTTGCCTACGTCAAGAACCACATGAAAGATAAACTATTTAAAAAACATGTATACAGTTTGTACAAAATGTTGAACATTATGTAAAAAGCACTTGTCACAGTGTTGATTTTCAACTGCCAGAATTTCTGTACCGAATAACACAGAGTTGGAATCAGTGTAGATTTAAATGTAATTAAAATGTCATGTCAGATTACTTGTCATCAGTTATGTTTTAAATTCAATAAAACAATTAAAAAATATCAGCAGCCAATTCTTTATGAGACTTTCTGATTGGTATTATTAATCCAGTTTTATCTTGCAATTTGCAAGTGTTGGTGCAAAGTTGCAAATTTAATGTTTTTTTGTTCTTTTTCTCTAAATTCTTTTTCCCTGGAAAATGTTCATGTCTACTATTTAACACATGCTGTTTCCTGGGCTTTTATCGATGAATGATGGCCCGAAAATTACTTTGTGTGCAAATAGTCTTTGTATGTTTAGAAAGAAATTTACCAATTCTTTATGAAAACACATTAAGTTCTGTATATCTTTTCTAATTTGTCATTTCAGGTAATGTTGGTGGTATTTTTGACCTTGACCCACTTCTTGGAACAGTTACCGTTGCTAAGGAACTGGAGAATATCGATAAGTCAGAGTTCACCTTGGTTGTCATGGCAACTGACCAGGGTGATACACCACTAAGTACTACGGCTACAGTTTCAATCGCTGTCACCATGTCGGATAATGCACCGCCGAAGTTCGAGAAACAAGAATACATGACTGAACTGCTGGAGAATCAGCCGGTGTTCACGAACGTGTACACAATGATATCAGACTGTCGGTCCAGTGTAATATACACAATAATTGGGGGCAATGAGAAAGGCGTGTTCGCTATAAATCCCAATTCTGGTGTGGTCTTCACTAAGAAAACTGTGGATTATGAAATTGATCAGGGTTTTAATTTAACAATCAAAGGGACAAGTGTCATCCATTCATATGCTGTCGCCTATCTCTTCGTACATATCATCGATGTTAATGATAATGCCCCAGAATTTGAGCACATGGAATATGTTGGAAATATAACGGAGTCGGCTAAAGTTGGCAGCATAGTTCTTAATGAAAAGGGTGAACCATTGGTTGTAAAAGCAACAGACAAAGATTCAAACTTGAATGCACATATGATGTATGAAATCAGAGACGATTATGCAAAGAAGTTCATAACTATTGATCCAAACACAGGTGCTTTAAGGACTGTAGCAGAGATCGATCATGAGGCGATTGATAAAATAGAAATGTCCGTGGAAGTGTGGGATATGGG
This sequence comes from Congeria kusceri, assembly GCA_027627225.1. Lineage (NCBI taxonomy): Eukaryota > Metazoa > Mollusca > Bivalvia > Myida > Dreissenidae > Congeria > Congeria kusceri. The sequence goes on from CM051025.1 coordinate 7,825,092, forward strand.
TAAACCCCAACTGCGGTCCCGATATCCAGCCAGGGTCACTGTGATCGTGAACGATGTGAATGATACCCCTCCACAGTTCAGTTCCCAGGCGTACACAGCTGAGGTGCTGTTACCAACGTACAAGGACGTCATAGTCGCCCAAACTGTGGCCACAGACGCAGACACGGGTGTGGGTTCTAAGTTACGGTACTCGATTTTGAAGGGAAACTCTGAGAAACACTTCAGAATCGGTCAATTCTCTGGAGCAGTTTATATCGACAATGAGGTAGACATTGGCGATGCTTACCCTTTAACCATTGAAGTCAATGATGGCATATTTCGGTCACGAGCTTTATTGAACGTCACAATAACTAAACCAGTCCAACGTCCCTTCCACTCGACACAAGAGGTTTACATAGCAAGTGTGCGAGAGAATAGTCCCTCAGAAGAGATCCTGACGGTCGTGATCGTGGCAGATCGAGCTCTCAATCAGCAGTTCTCGTTTAGCCTGCTGAATGGACAGGGCAAGTTTGAGATTGGCAGAACGTCTGGTGTGCTTACGACTACCGGTGTGGTCTTTGATAGAGAGGAGATCGACGTGTATAACCTGGTTGTGGAGGTATGTATAACATTGACAATGAATTAAACAAAAAATCTTTGAGTCGTGTCCTGGTAAACCCGGGCTAAATGCATGTGGGTAAAGTGTCGTCCCAGATTGGCCTGTACCATCTGCAAAGGCTAATCCAGGACGACACTTTCCGCCTACAGTGGATTTATGTTTAGAAAAGATTTCCTTGAAACAGAAAATACCATCAAAGCGGAAAGTACTGTACTGGATTAGCCTGTGCGAACTGCGCAGACTAATCTGGGATGACACTTTACGCACATGCATTAAGCCCGAATTTCCAACGACACGCCTCCTTTCATTTTGCAATTCATTATTTACCTTCAAGCCTTAACTGAATATTCGATGATGACCATCTGTTGATCAATATCTCTTTCTGATGTTTATCAATGAATAAAACCTCAAAAATAATGCTATCCAGCAAAGTTTTGGAATTATTTCTTGTGTATTATTTCATATACATGATTACTCTTTTGTAATGCAGGTAAGACGGGAAGGTGAGAGGAGTACAGAGCGTGCACATGTGGTTGTCATGGTAACCGTAGAAGACGAGAATGACAATACCCCGATGTTCACCAACCAGCCGTACTATGCAGTGTTGGTACATAACTCACCACTGGGCCATCTCATCAAGCAGGTAATAAAATAATGCAGGATTCTTAATGTTAGTAAAATAAAGTGTATTTTGCAAAAAAAAATAAAAAAAAATAAAAAATATATAAAAAATCTAACAGTAACAATTAGGGATGGCAACGAATACCAAAATGCTATTCGAATATTCGAATTCAATATTCGAATAATTTTCGAATATTCGTTCGTTTTTTTAAATGTCCGAGTCTTTTTGTTTATTTATCCAGGATGTATAATATGTAAACACATTAATGTGTCTTTAAAAACCGTTCTTATCGTTGTTGACGCTATGAATTTAAAAATAATTTTTCCATCATCATCATCATTATCATCATCATCATCATCAATCTTCATCATCCGATTCTTTGATGTCAAAATACAACTACATAGAAAACAGTTCTTAGATTTTATTTCGAATAATTTACTCTGTCATACATTTATTAATAGTAAAACAGATCTATACACGCAAAACACACCCAATACACAAAGTAATCTGACAATTTAATAAACACGTTAATGAACGAGAAGACTTTGAGATAAATCGGGAAACACATAGGATATATACCAGTGCTGTTTTAGTCATTTTTGTTTGTTATACAGTAGATTTCGCTTAATTGAATAGCCCATTTGTCATGTCCGAATATTAAAATATCCAGAGTATTCGTATATACGGAATCAGTCATATTTTCAATTATTTCAATGTTAATCAGATATGTTATGGTCTTTTTTAACCCATTTTGATGATATATTGCCAAACATGTTGCGTAACAGAGTGTTTCATACTTAAGAATGCTAATAAACATGCTGAAGAGCGTTCATAGTTGTTTGTTATCCATTATAATGTGCATTTAAAAATATTTCACTTGTGATAATCACTCACAGGCTACGTAGCGTTATAGAGTGCATATACGCTGTATGATGTGTATTTGCGCTTTGTTCGTATTACATGTAACTAAACTCATTGATTGACTTTATTTATGTGCTTTATTTAATATACATAAAATTAACAGCAATTAATAAGCATACTTAACAAAAATAATAACATTTATATAAAACATACAGGAATTATACATACAGGAATTATACAAACAAACACATTAATTATACATACAGGAATTATACAAAAAAACACATTCTTGACATATGTACACTACAAAATATTTGGTATCCAATTGATGAACATACAATGCAGACGCGCTGTTTTGTAACCGGAGACTCCAGTGTATGCACTGTACTTGGCCCGCAGAGTACACCTATTAGTCACGTGACATTCAACAGATGCTGCATACATGCATGGTGTGACATGATAACAAAGGCGATCAAAGCGTGGCTGTCAAAACTAGCGATATGATACGTATCCTTGGAGATTATGAGATTATCGAGCGGACTATACATCTACAACTGATAATTGGCTTTCAATTAACCGGATGACACCATATTTTCTATCAGATTAGGCGGTGTTTTTACAATTGGAATGAATGCAAATGGTTTGGTGTTTTCAATCTTTATTCAATTAAGCGAAATATTCAATTATCCGATATTCAATTAAGTGGAATCTACTGTATAAAGCGAATTAATGCTTTAAAGTCGGCATGAAAAATGTTGTTGTTAATGCACCGCTAATTAAAGGAATGAAATTAAATTAATAGTAACACCTAAACCGCATCATGCACCATACATTGTTCAAACATTTGTCTCCAATTAGCGTCACTGAAAACATCGGTCTCCAATTTGCTTCAGTTTAGCACCCACATCATGTTACATACAAACTGCGCAAATATCAGTCTCTTCTTAGGGTCCGTTTATGACTCGATTGTCACAGTTTGCTTAATACGTTATCTCCCACTACGCATACGGGTATCAGTGGTGTTAAATAACATATCAACGTGTCAAATGAGGTAACTGTAAAAACATAATGATAGCGGATTATAGAATTAAACTAGTTTGTTATGGACAAATTTATAAAGAACATGCCAGATACATGTTTATTGTTATCTTGTTTGAATCTTTCTATGCCAGGTTTCAGCCATTGACCGCGATGCAGACAAGTTTGGGCGTGTTACCTACTGCTGGAAAGGTCACGGTGACCCTGACAGCAGATTCGCCGTTGATCTGGACTCAGGGAAGATAACTCTGTTCAAGCCATTACAGGAGTCGGATGTCGGACAAAAAATTACGCTGTTTATCACAGCGCAAGATGGAGGTAGAAATGTTGTTTGTTATAGTGATAAGATTTTGTATGCATACTTTTTTATGTGGTGTAACTAAAATAATACAGTTATACCAGTTGCACACAATTCGTAACATTTTGTTGGTGTCTTTGATAAATGGTATTAAGATACATTAGCCGTTGAAAGTAGATATGTGGCGCGTCGTGGGAAAACCGGTCTTAATGCATGTGCGTAAAGTGTCGTTCCGGATTAGCCTGTGCAGTCCGCACAGGCTAATCCAGGACGGCACTTTCCGCTTTTATGGTATTTTCTGTTTCAAGGAAGTCTCTTCTAAACATAAATCCTCTGTCGGCGGAAAGTGCCGTCCTGCATTAGCCTGTGCGGACTGCACAGGCTAATCCGGGACGACACTTTACGCACATGCATTAAGACCGGTTTTCCCACGACGCCCGTCATATCATCCTGTCCTGGTGATGTCCTGTCCAGTAATATACTATCTTTTTCACTTCCACTCTTAAACATTTCAGATCCATGTCACTTCATTACCAGACCTCACAAACTATTTTCCAGGGTCACCAGCCAGAAAAGCAGAGACGAGTGTGCAAGTCTCGATTATCAGCGACATCTATCCCGTGTTCGAGCACCAAGTCTACCGCGCCTCCATTCCCGAGTACTTCCCTATCGGCTCGTCCGTTGCGACTCTTTCCGCAAACAGTCCCAGCGGTCAGAAGCTCATATACACGATCAGCGACGGCGACAATTATGGTGACTTTGACGTTGATTTTAACATCGGTAAGTGGTGTCATTTTAATGTCAAAGTGCGTTTATAAACTATGGGCATACAACTTTGTCATGAAAATTAAGGCATTGTTGCATTCTCATCTCTTTTTTGTGAATTTGGCATATGTTTTGATTGTTAGCAAATTTTTTATAGATAGTTTTGAGACAATTTTGAGAAAAATAATTAAAAATATTGCAATGAAAAGATGGACTACCAATTATATATAAAACCAACAATGAAACAAAACAATATTTTCAATCCATTTGGGGTTTTAACCGTTTTTAAGTACTAGTGAAAACGTTAAAATTACATTTAACTTGTTTGTTGTTTGTTACATTTTGTGAACATGGTGTGTGTCTGTGGAGTAAGCCATTGTGTAAACGTGTATCGGTATTTGTCATTGTGTTTTGGTGTGACAATATTTTCATACGTGAATGCTGAATAATGCAATGAAAGTGTGTAATTTTATGGTGATTGGCTTTGTATTGCAGTTATATTCAATTTTATGCTTTGTTTTGCTGATAAAATATACTACAAGGCATTTAATATAAAATGTTTACACATATATCTGAAGAAAAGTGTTTGTGGATAATTATTTCAAAAACATGAGTTTGGAGTTTCCATAAATAGTAATTTATATTCTGTTATTTTGTATCAGTGCAGTATTGCAAAATGTGCTGTTATTTGTACTTGATTGTGTGTGTGTGTGTTGTATTTTGAATGAATGATTTTTATCTTTTGTGCAAATCTTTTTAAAGCATTTTTGGCAACATTGTCATTTTGAAGTAACTTGTTCTTTTTCATATATTTTCAAATTTGTAAAATTTGATTTTGCTAATGTATTATTGTATTTTTATGTTGTATGTACACGACTTGTAAAAAAAGAGTCAAAATGAAAACCAATTAACCTATTGCATAATAAAAGAACCATTGTGAATCTTAATATTGGACTGTTTTTAATACGAGGCATGTCGCGGGAAAATCGGACTGAATGCATGTGCGTTAAGTGTCGTCCCGGATTAGCCTGTGCAGTCCGCACAGGCTAATCACGGACGACACTTTCCGCCTACAGTTGATTTATGTTCAGAAGAGACTTCCTTCAAACAAAAAATACCATAAAAGCGGCAAGTGTCGTCCTGGATTAGCCGGTGCGGACTGCACAGGCTGATTCTGGACAACTCTGCGCAGATGCATTAAGCCCGGGTTTCCCACGACATGCCTCAAATACGTGTTTTAAAAAATCTGAAGAATAAGCAATAGTAAATGTTTTTTGACTCTGCTTACGAGTTTTTGATGTGAATTCACTGTCAATACCCCTTAAATGTTGCACCCCATTATTTTGTGCGGTCTTTTTGTTAAAGCCATGGATGTCCAAAGCCCCTGTGAGTATTTGCCAACAATTTCGATGCTTGCCCACCTGTTCTTAACACTGTAGGACATTGTGAGGGTCGACAGTGTTTTTTTCAGGTCCAATTTCCCCTGCTTAAAAAGTATATATTTTTCCCTTATATCTGCCTTAAAATTCCACTCAGAATATAAGCTTTATTTGGAAAAAGATTGTTTGACCTAAATTGGACAAAAATTGTCTAAGATAGAGAAATTTTCGTAAACATTCTCAGAAATGTTTCATCGAACCATTGAGTTAGTGCATAATCTAAGTTATCATCTGTACCAAAAACCATGAATATTTTTTTATAACAAAGTAGATTATAAACACGTCATAATGCTTTCTAAAAAAAAATTCCCCTTTTGCCATAAAATTCCCCATCTGAAGGGCCCCGCCACCTTTCCCACCAAAAAATACTGGTCGATCAGAGTGTTGTCATTATTGAATGTGGAACAAGACAGAGATTAGACAGTTTTGTGGTTTACCCTCATGCTTCATAAAAATGCTTAAGATTTTATTTATCAAAACAGAAACTTTCTATAAATTGCTACCCATCAAGACCTCCTTAGCGTCTCATATTTTTCAGTATTTTATGAGGATAATCAGTGTAATATATATAACTCCAACAAAATAATGATGATGGAACATATAATATTCAAGATACTACTTCAATCTGCAATGATTCTTACAGAAAACTCATAGTGAAGTCTTGTATAGGCTGCATCTGTACATGAGATCTGCATTCTTTGAGGCTGCTTTTCTGCTTGTATTGCTTGCATTATATCATCTATCCTGGCAGGTAGTCAACTGGTTAGGAGCGAGATAGGGCAGAACTTCTATATATGAGGCATGTCGTGGGAAAACGGGGCTTAATGCATGTGCATAAAGTGTCGTCCCGGATTAGCCTGTGCGGACAGCACAGGCTAATCCAGGACGGCACTTTCCGCCTATAGAGTGGATTTATGTTTAGAGGAAACTTCCTTGAAACAGAAAATACCATAAAAGTGGAAAGTGTCCGCCCAGATAAGCCTGTGCGGACTGCACAAGCTAATCCGGTTTGACACTTTACGCACATACATTAAGCCCGGTTTTCTCACAGCGCGTCTCATATATATATATACTTTTAATTTTCATGCTTCTTGTATTGATAAAATAATGTTGTACTTACGATTCTGTTTTATTTAAAATTAATAGTTTTTAAGTAAAAAAATGTTTGTTTCAGGTTACCCGACCTACCCTAAAAAAATGACCCGACCCTAGAACATTTTATTGGGTTTGTCAGACTGATTTTTGTTTTATTTACCTTTTTCAGTAATTAAATGTGTTTTGGATAAATAAGTGTTTTGTTTTGATCGTATCCACTTATAAACAATGTTTAAGTATATTACTGATATGTTTTGAATATTGAATCAGTTTTATAATCTTCAAGTTGACCATTTACCCCCCAAAAAATTAAAAAAAAAAAAAAAAAAAATCCCGACCTACCTACCCTATTTTTTTTGGGCATGTTACCTGGAACAAACGTTTTTTTTTTTAAATGCCTATATTGATTTATTTTAGAAACTTTTTTAAACAGTGATTATTTATTTAGAAGGATTAATCATAACTTTAAAAGTATTTTGGGGTTGGGTGGGGGTGTCAGTTTCATGACAATATCAGATTGAAAATCAATAAGTTTCTTCAGTTGCCATAGCAACCAGTGTCATAGCAACCTATCAATGTCCTACAGTGTTACTCAGGTGAAGGTCATTTGCTGTCCTACTGACCCCCCATATACCCGCTGTGGCGTGTGGTTGTGTGTGAAAGACGAAGTTGGTTGTCTTGGTTACACTATTGCCTTGTTAGTGCTAGAACAACATCCTGAAAAGTTGCATGGAGTTGGGGTTTGGTTGGTTCTGTGTATCAATTTAATTTGCTGTCGGTGAAGAAAAACTAAGAGTAATATTGCTTGGAAAAATGAAAAAAAATGCTTTTTTATTTTTTGGAGAAATTTATAAAATTTTGTTAATGAAAATTTGAGAAATTGTTATTAAACATGGCAAAACAAGCTTCAGAATTTTATTACTAATTTAAAAAATGTTTTGTTAAAAAAATGAAATTACCTCTGTCCTTTTTTATTTGCATGTTTGGTATGGAAATGCAAGTGTATTTCTACAACTATTATCAAACAATTCTGCTTAAGCAATTTCAACAATCCTTTTACATTTTATTGTCAAAATCTTCCCATTTATAAGCATGTTTTATGAATGGTTCATGGGCTGCAAATGACAGTTATTGTTTGGATGAAAAAAAAAAGAATAGTTTATTGCCTGTATTTTAATTGTGACAAAAAGCTTGGTGTATTCACCAGCATAGATGTGGCTTTATTTGGCGACAAAAAGTTCAAGTTTTTATCATAAATATCTGTCATTCTTGATCTTTATAGAAAGGTCAGTATTTTCTTATGACGACGAGTACTAAATTTTGCAGCGTCATATTTTTGTGTGAACATTGTTGACTATGCAAATGTTGAGTAGTGTTCAAATTAATTTGTCATGATTTAAGTACAAAGTCATTAATTGTTAACTTTTATTCGTTAGTATTATTTTTTTAGAATCAAGCAAAAATAATGAAATACAAAATGGGAAAACCGGTCTTAATGCATGTGCGTAAAGTGTCGTCCCGGATTAGCCTGTGCAGTCAGCACAGGCTTATCCAGGACGGCACTTTCCGCTTTTACGGTATTTTCTGTTTCAAGGAAGTCTCTTATAAACATAAATCCTCTGTAGGCGGAAAGTGCTGTCCTGGATTAGCCTGTGCGGACTGCACAGGCTAATCCGGGATGACACTTTACGCACATGCATTAAGACCGGTTTTTCCACGACGCCACTCATATGTACATATGACAACCTACTCGATCATTTTTGTCAAGTCATGCTTATAAGTAAGGTACTTGTTCATCTACATGTATGTAGTAAAAAAAGACATGATACTGACATTTTTATACCTTAAATGCAAATATAATATTGAAAATGAATAAGGAATTAGTTAAAACTAACAGTGTAATCGGTGCATATCTGACATTTCACTCTGTGCAATGACTTATGAAATGACTGGCAATCAATAATTGGTTGAGGGTTTACAAAAAACTTATTCAAATAAGGGTTGATGGCAATAATGACAATTCAATACCTGCCTTGGGGTTGGCATGGTGTTGGACCCAATTATGGGAAAATAGTTTTATCAGTGCATTTTGTGCATTCTAAATGGAGGGCTTGGTTGATAAATACAGCATTCCAACGGCAAATAGCATGCAGTTCACTGTATACTTATTGTGATGTCGTTTTAATTTCACTTCCGGAGCTGGTCTGCTTATTCCAATTTTGTTTTGATGTATCACAGACATTATTTATTGAGTTTTATTTGGTTCTCACAACTTTTACTTTACTAACATCTTGTTTTGTTATGTATTTTTTCACTGGTATCTTGTCATTCCTTTTCATCTCTTTCATCTAAATGGACAGAACTTAACTGTTTCAACTTTGAAAATGTATTTGAAAATGTATGTCTATCTTGTAGGTGGTCATTGTAATTATAATCATCAGTCCTTTTTCTTTGCCGGATATGGTCGTTGATTATATTAAAAACATTGTGCGTTCTTAGCGCAAATTGTTTTTCTGTTTTTAATTTTATTACAGAGTAACCTTTGATTTTTAAAAGCATTCTTTTGTGTATTTGGCAAACAATTTTTATTTAAATAATGCCATCAACTGTTTTTGCTTTTTTGTGACTTTTTTTAGCTCACCTGAGCACAATGTGCTCATGGTGAGCTTTTGTGATCACCTGTTGTCCGTCGTCCGTGCGTCCGTCTGTGTGTCCGTACACACGAATGGATACTTAGGTGACTAAAATAGTCACATATAAAGTATCCCTTTGTAAGTAAAAACTTCATTAGGTGGCTACATTAGTCCCTTAGTCTAAAATGGCATTAGGGTTAGTCATGAAATAGTCACATAAGTATTCATTTGTTGGAACGTCCGTCCGTCCATCCATTGTCAACTTTTCATTCAAACAACATCACCTAAACCACTTAGCAGATTTTCACCAAACTTCACAGAAATGATCATTGGGTGACCCTCTTTCAAAGTTGTTCAAATCGTAACGGTCCGCTGCATATGTAGGTCACCAGAGCTAAAATTAGATTTTAATAGTGTAAACAGTAAAAATCTTCTCTGAAACCGCAGGGCCAAGTGGTTTCATGTTTGGTATGTAACATCCTATAATGGTCTTCTACAAAGATTGTTCAAATTATGCCCCTGGGATCAAAACGGGCTATGCCCCAGGGGTCACATGGTTTATATAGAATATATAGTAAAATGACTTTAAAAATCTCCTCCTCTGAAACCACAAGGCCTAGAGGTTTTATTTTTGGTATGTAACATCGTATAGTGGTCCTCTACAAAGATTGTTCAAATTATGCCCCTGGGGTCAAAACTGGCCACGCCCAAGGGGTCACATGGTTTATAAAGAATATATAGCAAAATAACTTAAAAAATCTTTTTCTCTGAAACCGCAAGGCCCAGAGGTTTCATATTTGGTATGTAACATCCTTTAGTGGTCCTTTACAAAGTTTGTTAAAATTATGCCCCTGGGGTCAAAAGGGCCACGCCCTGGGGTTCACATGGTTTATATAGAATATAAAGCAAAATGTCTTTAAAAATCTTCTCCTCTGAAACCACAAGGCCCATAGGTTTCATATTTGGTATGTAACATCCTATAGTGGTCCTCTACAAAGAATGTTCAAATTATGCCCCTGGGTCAAACCTGGCCGCACCCCGGGGGTCACATAGTTTATATAGACTTAAATAGCAAAATGTCTTTAAAAATCTTCTTCTCTGAAACTGTAAGGCCCAGAGGTTTCATATTTGGTATGTTACATCCTTTAGTGGTCCTTAAAAAGTTTGTTCAAATTATGCCCCTGGGATCAAAATAGGCCACACTCCGGGGGTCACATGGTTTATATAGACTTAAATAGCAAAATGTCTTTAAAAATCTTCTCTGAAACTGTAAGGCCCAGAGGTTTCCTATTTGGTATGTTACATCCTTTTGTGGTCCTTATAAAGTTTGTTCAAATTATGCCCCTGGGATCAAAATAGGCCACACTCCGGGGGGTCACATGGTTTATAAAGAATATATAGCAAAATGACTATACAAATCTTCTCCTCTGAAACCGCAAGGCTCATAGGTTTCTTATTTGGTTTGTAACATCCTATAGTGGTCCTCTACAAAGATTGTTCAAATTATGCCCCATGGGTCAAAACTGACCACACCCCAGGGGCACATGGTTTATATAAATTTAAATAGCATATGACTTTAAAATTCTTCTGTTCTGAAACCGCAAGGCCTAGAGGTTTCATATTTTGTATGTAATATCATATAGTAGTCCTCAACAAATTCAAATTATGCCCCTGGGGTCAAAACTGGTCACACCCCGGGGGTCACATGGTTTATGTAGACTTTAATAACAAAATGACTTTAAAAATCTTCTCCTCTGAAATGGCAAGGCCCACAGCTTTCCTATATTTGGTATGTAACACTGCATAGTGGTCCTCTCCAAAGATTGTTCAAATTATGCCCCTGGTCAAATCTGGCCACACCCCCAGGGGTCAAATGGTTTATATAGACTTAAATAGCAAAATGACTTTAAAAATCTACCTGAAACTGCAAGGCCCAGAGGTTTGTTTAAGATTGTTCAAATTATGCCCCTGGGATAAAAATAAGCCACACCTCGGGGATGCAAATTCCAATTGGTCTACAAGGTCTCAGGTGAGCATACTAGGGCTCTCAGGGCCCTCTTGTCTAAATTGTAAACATATGTTGAAACATATATGAGGCATGTCGTGAGAAAACAGGGTTTAATGCAAGTGTGTACAGTGTCGTCCCAGATCAGCCTGTGCAATCTGCACAGGCTAATCCCGGACGGCACTTTCCGCTTTCACTTTCCGCATTTATGGTATTTTCTGTTTCAAAGAAGTCTCGTCTAAACATAAAAAAGTGCCATCCCGAGTCAGCACAGGCTGATCTGGAAAAACACTTCACGCAAAATGCATTAAGCCTAGTTTTCCCACAACTTGCCTCGTATCATTCTTTGCCAAACTTTCATATACTGTTAATGCATTCAAGAGTTTGTTCAACTGAACTGCTGTAACTAGAAATCTATCTGGCTTAGAATTAATACTTGATTGTTTGGTTTTCCTAGCTTTAATAGTAATTTTTTAGATTCTTTACTCACTTCATAAATAGTTCTCATTTATAGATTCTTTGCACTGTATACATCTGTAGCAGCTACAGTGTAGCTAAGCTATATTCTGTCTTTTCTGTATATTTGGAGGTATTTACGTCTTTAGCAAATGTATCCCCATGTAGAAAGTATATTACAATATAAATGAGGCACATCGTGGGAAAACCAGGCTTAATGCATGTGCGCAAAGTGTTGTCCCAGATTAGCCTGTGCAGTCTGCACACGCTAATCCAGGATGGCACTTTCCGCCTACAGTGGGTTTATGTTTACAAGAGATTTCATCATTGAAACAGAAAATACCAATAGGAGCAGAAAGTGTCGTTCTGGATCAGCCTGTGCGGACTGCACAGGCTGATCCAGGACAACACTTTGGGCACATGCATTAAGCCCGGGTTTCTCATGACACGCCTCAAATATATAATGAAAGGTAGACTCTTCTCTTTGGGTATTGTTGTTGAACAGCTCAACTTTACAAGAAAACATGAAATTATTTACTTTAGTATTTTCGTTAATGTCTAATGGTCATTTTAAAGTGTGGATTTAATAATCATTTAGCTGAATCAATTTCATTTACTTGTATATATGACAACTGAAAGGTGTAAATTAAATGTTCTTTGTTATATATTTGATCAGTTTTTCATTAAAATAAAGAAGCTTATGATGGCGGAATATTAAATAAATAATTAAAATTTAGTCTCTTTTCTGACTATTTTGCTTAATGGTTTCTACGTAGTAAATTAGATAGAACTTACAATAAATATCTGGTAGCTACTAATATTACAATAAAGCTCAATAAGTAATTTGACAAAACCCAAAATATTGTTTTTTAATTACCGGTAATGCAAAAATTATCTGGTAATTAAAAAAAAAAATCCTGTAAAACATCATGGAAGTTGAAAATTAAAATAAAATTAGGGAATTTAACCAAAAGTTAAAGAATTTACGGACCACCCTGTTAGTAAAGGTTATAAAGAGGAATATTTTTCTTATAAATTTGTAGAGCATATTGGTTGATCAATGGTATTATTATGTACCTCAGAGTTTAGCATGCACAGATGTTCCTTCTCATTTCCACCTCATCAGCTTGTTCTAGGTCTTGTGGTCTAATTGTTCTAGGTCTTGTGAAGGTTCAGGGTGTGGTCACCATGTCGACGTCCAGCTACAACTTGACTGTCCAGGCAGTGGAGGTTATGTCTGGACTGACCGCTACGGCCATGCTCATGGTCACTGTGCAGGTATGCTAGCTCTGCTGAAAATCAGTTGGAAAAGGAATTTCTTGAAATAAATGTATTTTTCAGTATTGGCTTTTAAAAAAAGTGAAGTTGCACGGCATCTTGGGTATGTCAGTCAGGATGTCTTGCATATTTTTTGCTGAAAATTAACTTAATTTAATGCTAAAAATGTTGTATTTCTGTTTTGCAGGATGTTAACAACATTTCCCCAAGTTTTTCGGAGCATCTGTACAAAACCAGCATTTCTGAAGCTGCACGCATCGGTGCCGTGGTTACCAAGGTGACGGCCTTTGACCCCGAACCAAACAACAATGGCCTCATCCACTACACGTTATTGCCATTGGGCACAAGTACTGCGCTGGACTATTTCACGATGGACCAAGAAACTGGCACAATATTTACAAAACGGTTCTTGGATCGAGAGAAACAGTCGGAATATCAGCTTTTGGTCGAGGCCGCAGATAGCGGAGTTCCAGCCCTGTCAGGCACGGCAACCGTCGTCGTGACGATAGATGACCTGAATGACAACCCGCCAGTGTTTGACCAGCCATACTACCATTGCATGATAACTGACCAGGTCACCAGGGGTCAGCTGGTAACCAAGGTATCAGCCACAGATCCCGACACCGGTAGCACCGGGAACCTGCACTATGCCATAATAGCGGGAAACGATGACCAAACGTTTGAAATGGACGAAGAAAAAGGAATTATACTGCTTTCCCAGCATAGGATACCAAAACTTTATCTAGCTTACAATCTGAATATTTCCGTTTCCGATGGTGTGTTCTCAAAATTTTCTCGTGTAAATATCAAGGTACAGAACAGTAACAAGTATGCACCAAGGTTTGACCGTCAGATCTACGTGGCAGAGTTTCCGGAGAACTATGGGGAGGGGATGTTGGTCACGCATGTCAAGGCCACAGATGAGGATGATGGAACGTATGGGATGATTACTTACTCCATACCCAGTGAGGAAATGCAGCAGTACTTCCGCATCGATGCCGATACAGGTTTGTGTTGGTGTTCCTTTACTTTCTTATTCAATTAATTCTTTTGTGTTTTGCAACTACAAAAAGGGAGAAAATCTTTGTAATAGAATTTTCTGTTTTGTTATTTCAGTTTGCCAAAGTAGAAAGTGAATGCCCGATTTTACTTTGGATTACAAAATTATATATATAAAATAACAAAACTCCATAATAACCCATTAAGACATAAACAACCAGTGCGTGCAATGCTGTTTGCAGGTGTGCCAGGCTGGCTAGCTCAGTTGGTAGAGCGCTGGACTACAAATCCGAGGATCTCGGGTTCGATTCCCAGCCCGGCCACATAACTTGTGTGGTGATTGGTCATGAAATTATCTCTACGGCCATATTCCCCCTACCTCTGATTCAAGTAGGGCAGTTGTCAGTTACTGACATAAGTATGTGCACTTAGTACTGGTAAACCAGCTTACCCAGGAAGAGTGTGAGTAGGTTAACTGACCTCCGTTATATGACTGAAATACTGTTGAATACGGCGAAAACAAACACAATGTTTGCAGGTGAGATGTACTCCATGCAAGTGCTGGATCGGGAATACAGGTCCGTGTATTCGGTACCGGTGGCAGTCACAGACAACGGCGGCCGTATGACCTTCACAACCATGCACATCTCGGTGTCGGACCAGAACGACAACGTCCCACTGTTCCTTGCACAGGAATACAAGGTCACCATTCTGGACGGGTCCCCGGTCAATGCCACAGTTCTGCAGGTGGGTAGCCAGACTTTTGAATTAAACAGTGCTTTAAGGTAAAAAACTTATTAGACATGTCATAAGAAAACTGCGCTTAATGCGTGTACGTAAAGTGTTGTTCCGGATCAGCCTGTACAGTTTGCACAGGCTGATCTGGACGACACTTTCGCTTTAATGGTATTTTCTGTTTCAAGGAAGTCTCTTCTAAACATAAGTCCACTGTAGGCAGAAAGTGTCGTCCTGGATAAGCCTGTGCGGACTGCACAGGTTGATCCGGGATGACACTCTATGCACATGCATAAAGCCGAGTTTTCCCACGATATGCCTCGCATGAATGACACAGACAGTAAATTCCCACGATACGCCTCGTATGAATGACACAGACAGTAAATTACAGTTTCCTAGCACCTATACCTCATACGCACATATAAAATTTAAGTAAAACAGGAATTTTTTAAGAAAAAGCATCATCTGATATCTTTATTACTGGGTTCTGTCTTTCAAGTAAGTAAAGGTTATTAAGGCGATTGTTTTATATATTTGGTACAAAATTTCTGGTCAGTGTTGCAATTTTGGACTAATGCAGTTACGCAATTTTGGATTTCCTCAGTTTCATATTTCTTCTACTTGTACTTTTGGACATCATATTAATTAAAAATCAAAATTTTAACTTTTTAGCTGTCTCTGGCTTCGGGACAGTGGGTTATTTTGAAGACTGATATTAAATATGAGGGGCGTCGTGGGAAAACCGGACTTAATGCATGTGCATAAAGTGTCATCCCGGATTAGCCTGTGCAGTCCACACAGGCTAATCCAGGACGGCACTTTCCGCCTATTGTGGATTTATGTTTAGAAGAGACTTCTTTGAAACAGAAAATACCATAAAAGCGGAAAGTGCCGTCCCGGATTAGCCTGTACGGGCTGCACAGGCTGATCCGGGACGACACTGTATGCACATGCATTAAGTCCGGTTTTCCAACGACGCGCCTCATATTGTGTTTAAACCCTGCAGATTCTTGCGGAGGACCAAGACATTGACAGGAATGGAGAGATCGAGTACCGGTTCTCACCGGGAACTTCCGAACGCGTGGCCCAGATGTTCCGCCTCGATCCCAAATCAGGGGTTATAACTCTGGCAGCCAGCCTTAAGGATTCTGGTATGTACATGTAGATTTTATATAATAAATTTGCATATGTTTTCCCTCTGAATCTTGTTATCTTTAATATGATAGAACATGTTGTTTTTGGATCTTTCCTTACACTACATACATCGTTAGACTTAGTTTTTACTTTAAAAACATCAAATTGAATTTCATTTTTTTCCCCATAATTTGTGTAACTGACTGAATGATCAAATTTAGAAAACATTTTTTATTTTAGGCAATTACCTATCATTTGTGTCACTCAACCAGTTTTAACAACTTGTTTCATTTTAGTGAACGAGTATTTCCAGTTCTTTGCGGAAGCGAGTGACAAGGGAGATACTCCCATGAAAAACGATGTCCCCGTCAATATTTGGGTGACAGACAACGACGACGCTCAGCCGGTGTTCTCACAGCCTGCCTACTCCTTCTTCATGCTTGAAAACGAGCCCGTTTCCTCGGTTACCGCCACAGTTAAGGCCTTCAGCTCTTCTCCTCTGGAGTACATAATAGTCCCTGGATACACTAAGGGAAGTAACTCTCCAGCCAGATTCAGCATTGATAGTCAGGGAAGAATTCATGTGGCTTCTGCTGTAGATATGGAGTCGATGAGTGTATACACGCTGTGTGTCCAGGCTCAAACTCTCAGCAACCCCCCTCTAGTGCAACAGGCCATCGTAAACATTCGCTTGATGGACGTTAATGACAACTACCCATACTTCGAGTCGTACCCCTACAGGGTCACTGTTCCAGAAAACTCAGATGCTGGAACAGAACTGATGCAGGTTGTTGCTCATGATTTAGACAAGTCTTCGAAATTCGTCTACTCATTTGGGGACGATGTGAGAAAATATTCACAGCAGTTTAGCATCGATTCCACCACAGGGGTGATTAGTTTGTTATGTCCCTTGGATCGGGAGGTGCAGGACTTGTATAACCTGACAGTGTGGGTGAAGGATAACGAAGGACCTCACGCCCTTCAGAACTTCACCATCGTCCAGGTCAAGGTCATGGATCACAACGACAACCCTCCAGAGTTCACACGGTCCCACTACCAAGCTGCTGTGAATGAGGACGCGTTTGAGGGAACCATTTTGATGACCTTGACGACTGTCGACAAAGATTTGACGTCTGACACACAGTATTACATCACCGAAGGCGACCCAGAAGGGAAGTTCAAGATTCGTAAAAACGGGGATGTCTTCGTGAATCGCGTACTTGATAGAGAACAGGTTCCAAGATACAAACTGACTGTTGCGGCTACTGATGGTGCATTTGTTACCACGGCAACACTAACAATTGACATCCTGGATGCAAATGACAACATCCCAGTTTGCAGCAAGGTAAGTATATTGAACAATTATTATTGGAAACTTCAAAATGAGATTACATGGGTTGAAAAATTACTGTGAATTGTCTGGAAAATATGATTTGCACAACACTCGTTTGTACTTATATTTGAAAAATACACAAACCCCTTTGCAGAACTATCGGTCATTATGAGAAAGGTGCATACATGGAGCATTGAAGAATTAATATTTCAACTTAAGTATTTTGCTGCTATTGAGTATTCTGTTTCATATAATCCAAGTATTTGTTAACACCAACATGCTGCATTGACATTTACATGTAAGACATTTTTATTCATTTATACTGCTGAGAAAAGTGCAAGGCCTAAAAATTCCTTCTTCTATCACATGCCTGTTGGTTCCCCATTCCAGCCCGTGTACACAGCGGTGGTGAGTGAGGATGTGACACCAAGCTGGGTCATTGCGCGTCTCAAGGCCACAGATGCAGACGAGTATGGCTCCCTTAGATACGAACTCACTGGAGAGGGGGCCAAAGATTTCTTCCTGGAACCAAACTCAGGTATGCCCAGAACTGTGGCTCCACCCCTCGTTTAAAGTGGTGTATATGATTGTTAAGTAATATCTGTTATGGTTAAAATCCAGTGATAAGAAACTTCATTTCCAAATTAAAGATTTCTAGGCATCACTGTACCATGAACATGATGAAGTCTGTTTGATTATTTTCCTGTCATGACAAGGGTTCAGTTTTTATGCAATTTTTTGGGCTGAAATTGAGCCCCATTGCCCTAATAAAAAGTATATATCTTTCCCCTCAGAATTTTTACTTTCCCTCAGAATTTTTACTTTATGTAGAAAAAAATTTGGCCAAAATCGGACAACAATTACCCAAGATAAAGTAATTTTCATTTTACTGAACAACGTTGCTTATTTTTTCAAGAAACCCAGTTGGATGCATTTAATAAATGTATTACATAACAATTTATGTATGTTTATATTACAAAGTAAATTTATAATAATAATCCTTAATGTATAATAATAATTCTACAAAATTCCCCAAAATTCCCTGTTTACCTTTAAGTTGCCCTCTTGAAAGGACTTGCCATCTTCCCCTAAAACCATCTTCCCCTAAAACCAAAAAAAGGGCTGACCACTCGTGGTGAATATTTGAAACCATTTAAATCTGTTGTTCACCATACAAAAGTTGTGATTGTGTAACTCAGTTACCGATTTTTGTTGTTGAAATATTGGCTTTATAATAAGTTAATAAGCTGTAAATGGTTAATAATATTGTTTAGACTTGTATTGGGATTGACACCATTTCTTATAAACTTGTGAAAATATGAAGCTGTTCTCAGTTGCCATTGAGAAATAAATATTTCAATATTCGAATCAGGTTGTCTCCCCTGCAGGTATCCTGATGGCGGCTACGTCTCTGGATCGGGAACGCGTGGACCGCTACTACATGGAGGCCAGGGCAGTCGACATCGGCGGGAAGTTCTGCCTCATGGAGATCCACCTGACAATCAGGGACGTGAACGACAACAGCCCCGTGTTTGAGACGCTAGACGAGCCAGTCAGCATCAGCGAGGGAGCTCCCATCAAAACCCTCGTGTATCGTGTGTCTGCCACTGATGCTGACCTAGGTACTGATATCGCTTGTGATATACAGCTTAGCAATGGCAATCTTCTGACTAGAAGTTAATTAAAGATGTTTTAAATACACACTTTTTCAAGATGTTTTCAATGCACTCTTTCATTTTTCTTTCACAAATTCAAATATTCCTTTTAAACTAAAAAATATATTAAGTCTGAGGTCAACTTGTAATAGTAATGTACTTATGTGTTATAGTTATTTTTATAAATGATATTTATCACTTTGAAACTACAGTTGAATACTGTGGAATCACTTGAATTCGCGGGCTACAAATTTCGTGCACTTGGGATCGCGCAAAGTGCAAATTAGTGCAAATTCGTGCAAAGCTGATTTTGAAAATAAGAAAGAAAAAGCGCGGGAGCGCGAAAAGCACGTAAATTAGACCTCCGCTAAAAATAGTGATTCCACAGTAGTCTGTATCTTTAAATATAGATAAATAGTTCTAGTTCTACAGTTCTAGAGTTTAAGTTATCATTATTTGATATGTTAATGTTGGCCGTGTTGTTTCATATATGAATTTCAACATAACAAGTCTTTAAATTACTGTTACATATGTTCAGGCAATGACCGCCAAATAGTTTACACGCTGATATCCAACCCGGGTGAGACTTTCAAAATGGACTCGAAGAGCGGACTGATCCAGCTGTCCAAGCCTCTGGACCGCGAGAGGATGCCCGCATACACCCTCCGGGTCAAGGCCACAGACAGAGTAGGCATATTGTGGCTACACTTGCCTTTCAGTCTGTTTAGTGTAATAAATATAATTTTAAAAATAATTGTTATACATAATATGATAATTGGGCCCATATTCACAAAGGCACTTAGCTGGGCGCGGCTAGCTCAGTTGGTAGAGCGCTGGACTGTAAATCCGTGGTTCGTGAGTTCGAACCCCAGCCTGGCTACATACCTTGTGTGGGAATCGGTCATGAAATTATTTATACGGCCATTCTCCCCCTACCTCTGATTCAAGTAGGGCAGTTGTCAGTTACTGGCATAAGTATGTGGACGTAGTACTGGTAAACCACTTACATCCGCTAAGCTTGCCCAGGAAAAGTGTGAGTAGGTTAACTGACCGCCGTGATATGACTGTTAAAAACGGCGAAAAAGCCAAACAAACAAACTGAGGCACTTAAGTAAAACTGAAGTAAATTTCTAATAATAATAATAATAATTAATAATAATAATAATATTATTATTATTATCATTATTATTACTATTATAATTGTTATTATTTTATATATTATTTTATTCACAAATAAAATATTATTATTACTATTATAATTGTTATTATTTTATATATTATTTTATTCACAAAGCTCCTTAAAAAGCCCAGGGCCCGTATCCACCAAGCTCCTTAGTGAAAACTTAAGGAAAGGTCTTAAAATCATTAAATTCCTGAAGTATTTGGCTTGTTATTTTAAAGTAAATTATGTCTTAAATGGTCATAATCATGTAAAGAATCAACTGAAACTTCTCATTTTACCACATTTCAAATACAAAATATTGATTTTCATACGGAAAATTATATTTGAATTTTTCACTTAAATATGACTTACGTTAAGATTTTCCTTAGGAGCTTTGTGAACCCTGGAGTAAATTTCTTAAATTCATAAAATTCTTTAAGTCTGAGGGTGTTTTATGTAGATTTCTTTTGACTTTAAATGTTTCAATTAGTAAATATTGTTAAGATATGTCATATGTTACATTTTTGTGGACAGAAACCATTGCGTACACGAAGAAAACATTGATTTGAAATTTTCTCTTAAGTACAACTCAAGTTAAGATTTTCACTTGGAACTTTGTGAGTACCATTCAAGATAGAAGGTGTGTCGTGGGAAAATCGGGCTTAATGCATGTGCACTCTTACGGTATTTTTTTTTTCAAGGAAGTCTCTTCTAAACATGAATCCACTGTAGGCAGAATGTGCCGTCCTGGATTAGCCTGTGCGGACGACACTTTATGCACATGCATTAAGCCCAGTTTTCCCACGACGCACCTCATATATTTTTTGTTTCCCTTACAATTTAAAACAAAACAATCTAATCATGTGATTTGTTGGGTTGCTGATATTATTTGAATTTTTTTTTATTATTGAGAAATAAAAGGCATATAACTTGTTGTCCTAGTGGTAGAAACTGTGTTTAAGTATGCTATTATATTTTCACTGGTGTGTAGACTGGTAACACAGAAGTTGTGAATTTTTCTCGGAATAGGGAAAGATTTTGTCAGTACCATGGGACTTTATTTTTAGGGCACCCCGCAACTTACCAGTGTGATGGACATAGATATCACTGTAACGGACATCAACGATAATCCACCGGAGTTCGAGCAGACGAAATACGGGTCATCTGTACCGGAAGACGCGGTCATCGGTCAGTACGTGACCACGGTACGAGCCACGAGTCGAGATATCGGACTGAATGCGAAGATCGTCTACGACATACTGGCTGGCAACGACAAGGATAAATTCACAGTGGAACCTGACACAGGTTTGTATTTTTTCTCATTGAATATGCTGGAAGTTTTAGCTACAAGTTTTAGCAGCATTTGCAAAATGCATGTCACCACTTGATGATCGTCTACATTTGACTTGGTATGAAACTTTTCATGGCATACTACAAGAGCTGCTATTCCATGTGATTCTATCGCTTATCATTAAAACATCTTTACGGTGAAGAAAAGTAATTATACACATTGATTCATTCCAAATGATTATGTACAGTAGCTTACATTTGCATTCTTATTTTGAAATAATTTAAATTATGAAATTGAGAATTTTAAGGAACATTTTTAAAAAGTTAATTGATCTATATTAATTGCTTGTATCACAAAAGCGATTCTCCTGGACACAATGTTTCAGTATAAAATTAATCATTTTAATTCATTCCATACACGTCCCAGGTGTGATACGGACGGCCGGCTATCTAGATCATGAGTCGGTTCCCGGCTATGTGCTCACGATTCGGGCCCAGGACCATGGTGAAGTCCCGCTCAGTAACACGGCCTATGTGCAGATCAATGTGACAGACGTGAACGACAACGCTCCGGTGTTCATGCAGAAACACTATACCGGTCAAGTGAGGGAGGACGCAGCTATCGGGACCAGGGTTCTACAGGTACGAGTATCTAGACTGTGGTGAAAATATAGAACAATGAATTGTGTCCTGGGAAGGGATACACTGAATGTTTGTTTGTTACTGAGGTGGAAAGAAAATTGTTTAAATGAGGCGCGTCATGATAAAACCGGTCTTACTGCATGTGTGTAAAGTGTCGTCCCGGATTACCCTGTGCAGTCCGCACAGGCTAATCCAGGACGGCACTTTCCGCTTTTATGGTATTTTTTGTTCCAAGGAAGTCTCTTCTAAACATAAATCCACTGTAGGCGGAAAGTGCCGTCCTGGATTAGCCTGTGCGAACTGCACAGGCTAATCCAGGACGACACTTTACGCACATGCATTAAGTCCGGTTTTCCCACGACACGGCTCAAATATAAAATATTAATTTTCTAGCACCATAGTTATCTTATATTTTTATAGAAATCGGTCCAAATAAATCATACCGAAATTTGTATAGAAATGCAAATTTGTCTGAATCTAGTTTAAGATTCAATTGCCCATCAAGAGTGACCCCCCCCATCTCCCCGTGGCAGGGTTGTTGTGTCTTGAAACTGCTGTTTTCTGATGCATTTCAACGCCAGATTCCATTGTTTGCAAGCTCATTGTAAAGTTAGATGTCTAGACTGTTTAATCTGTTTGCCGCAGGTGTCGACGGCTGACCTTGACAGTGACCCGGCGAACAAGGTCGTCAACTACAGCATCATCGCCGGAGACAACCTGCACGGGTTTGACGTCCACAGGACCGAGGGGTACCTGATTGTGAGGAACCTCCTTGACAGGGAAGCCGTATGTAGCGTGTTTCAGTAGATTCTAAACCAGTATTTGAGGTGTGTCGTGGGAAACCAGTCCGCTCAGGCTAATCCAGGACAGCACTTTCTGACTAACGTGGATTTATGTCTAGAAGAGACTTCCCTAAAACAGAAAATACCATAAAAGCGAAAAGTGTCATCCTGGATTAGCCAGTGCAGACTGCACAGGCTGATCTGGGACGACACTTTATGCACATGGATACAGCACATGCATTAAGGTTGCTTTTCCCACAACTTCATTTGTTTCTGTGCTCCTGAAATAAAGGTCGGCATTAAATATGTATTGCAAAAAGTGACATGAGTGTTTGTCCTAATTATCTGGTAGAATGAAATTTTCAATGCATTTTTTTATTATAATTAAAAACAGTCTAATAATATGAAAACTAATGATTTCAAAAGATGCATGAAATAAGCTTTTGTTTTCTTTTTGTTAACTGAAGTGAATGCTTAGTGTTCTAACACATGTTAGTTCAGATAAAGGGAGACTACTTGTTTTCTGTCTCGTATGATACCTCTGATATGTGATTAAATCAAGGCCTTGGGCTTTTACTGAGTGACTGATTTTCAAAAGTTCTAGATTGTTTTTCTCAATAATACTTAAATATTGGAAACTACGGAGTTGTATGGGGAGACTTCCAGATGATGAGATCAGTTCATCTGCGATGGTCATGTAACCTACACACGAAATTTGCAGATTTGATTGTTCTTACACTGACAGGTGGACACATACACTCTGCAAGTTCGTGCCACCAACTACCACATGAGCACCGACACCCTGGTTACCATGGTGATTCTGGATGCCAACGACTGTGCGCCCACTTTCTCACAGAAGAACTTTACCTTGCTTGTGCAGGTCAGTTTGAATTCACATGTTGAATTTTTGTTCTAAAAAAAGTGTAGAGATTAACAACAAGCAACAAAAAATATATTAAAATTAGAAATTAATAAATAATTAATTCAGTCACACAAAACATTGTTTGCATTGTGTTAAAAAATGCAAGTGCATTCTAATTTACCAAAATACAAATGTCTGTGTTCATGTTGATTAGAGACTTTCTTATTGTTATATTCATTAACTAACAACATTGGATGTAAAAAATAAAGACATAATAAACAAACATTATATCAGCTCTTTTATTAAGTTTACTGAAAATTTAGCTTATTTTCATTATTTTTTATAATTAGTTTCCCTTATATAGTGCATATAACTTCGCAGACAACATTAATGTTTAAGGACTAAAGTGGTATGTTGTCCAGTTATTGATTAAACATTTTGTGTGTGCCCCTTAGATGAACGATGTTCCAGTAAGTAACGGAATGAACTTCTTGTATTATTTAAACTTATAACATTATTGACATGCATGACGTTGTATGCAAATACTATTATAAAACCAAGTGAGGCTTGTCGTGGAAAAACCGGACTTAATGCATGTTCGTAAAGTGTTGTCCCGGATTAGCCTGTGCAGTCCGCACAGGCTAATCTTGGTTGGCACTTTCCGCCTACAGAGGATTTATGTTTAGAAGAGACTTCCTTGGAACTGAAAATACCAGCGGAAAGTGCCGTCCTGGATTAGCCTGTGCAAACTGCACAGGTTAATCCGGGACGACAATTTACACACATGCATTAAGCCCGGTTTTCCCATGACAGGGCTCAAGTATTGATTTGCTTTTGACATTAGCATGGATTTGATCTAGCATATTTTTTTCAATGTACGCCTTTGAAGTTGATCTTATTTGTCACTCTGTGAGCAGAAAATTATGCAAAGTAAGCAACAAATCTATTGTTTCAAGACTAGGCAGTTATCTCCTGACCAAATATATCATGTACACATTTTTTGGACGTTTTTAGTGCCGGTCAAAAATTCATTGCATCTAGTCAGAAGTTGTTTTGTTCAGTGTGACCCACAGTGATAGTTCTAGATGAGTTGTGTTTGAAAATAAATGTCTGAATGGGGGGCTGAGTTTTGAAAGTGGAAATCTTGCAGCTTGGAAAGAGAAGTAACTCTATGCTGCTTTTAGCTGACTAAATTATAAATTGCTGGAATGTTGTATAATTATAAATTGCTGGAATGTTGTATAATGAATTCCTGTAACTGTATGAACAATTAGAATGCCACAGTTGTACCATATTGACTTTTGTTTTGAGCACTAACTCTTTTTTTTCAATAAAAATGGGGGTTTAGATTTTTATATTTAAAATGTTTGTGCAAAAAGTAATGGTACTTGTTTTTCGGTACATTGAATATGGGATATTTCTTTCATTTGGAGTGGTAAATATATCATTATCTCAAATAAATAACTGCTGGGTGATTTATTATTATATAATGAAATATTTCTAGACAAATGAAGTAGTGTAATTAAACCAAAATTACTTTTATTGAAAGTTTTTTGTATTGTATACTTTTTATTGTTAAAGCTTTAAATGTTTGAAGATACAGACTCATGTGTTATGTGTTTTCAGATTTGTCCATCTGTTGTATGGCTGAAACAATATTTTTGCTTTTGATGTTTTCTTTATTGTATAGTGTACACAGTTTATTCTGATAATATTTGGTATTTTAAATTTTTTCATTTTTACACACACCATCTTGTTTGGTATTTTAAATTTTTTCATTTTTACACACACCATCTTGTTAGCTCATTATAATTTTAGTCAAAACACCCCAAAAATAAGAAAAACTATACAAGGAAATTTCAGATCTGATATTTGCCTCCAGGATTGGAAGATGTATGATAAAGCAGAGTGATAAATTATTATTGTTTGGCTTTTTTTGTAATTTAAAAATCTTACATTTTATTAGTGTTATTAAAACAATTTTAAGTGGTCTGGCCAGTTTTAAAATGATGATGCTTTTTACACAGACATGTTTTATGTAAGATTATTTGTGACTATGTATTTTCATAAGCTTACCTTTCAGTTTATATCTTTTAATAGGAGGACCGGAAACTCACCACATGTATCCTGAAATTTGAGGTCACAGATGATGACCTTGACCCCAATGGTGCGCCCTTCACCTTTGACCTCATAGGTCACAAGGACGGGAAGTTCAAGGTCGATGCGGAGGGAAATCTGTGTATAGCCGGTGAGTTGAACCGCCAGATCACTGCAATCTACCACCTGCAGGTCCGAGTGTTCGATAGCGGCACCCCGGCCTTGTTTTCTGATGTCAATGTCAACGTGGAGGTCATCGAGGAAAGCACACAAGCTCCCGAGGTTTCTAATCTTGATGTTTCCATTAGTTCGTATCTAGACGAGTTCCCAGGAGGTGTGATCGGTACCCTGAAAGCTGTGGATGGAGACAAGTTTGATACGCTCTCCTATACAGTCTCTTCTGTGCATCGTAACATGTTTGATATCGACAAGAAAGATGGCCGCCTGATAGCTTTTGCTGGTTTGGATTCTGGCAGATACAGTATCAATGTCAGCGTAACTGATGGAAAGTATACATCGTACGGAATCGTTAACGTTGATGTTACCACAATCACAGAAGACATGATAAATAATGCTGTCACTATACAGTTTGAAAATATGGAACCTCAGGAGTTTGTTAAAATCCACAAGGCGGACTTTACTCGTGTGGTCAAAAACGATCTAAACGTAAGAGCAAGTGACGTCATGATTATCAGTATACAAAACTCCCAGAACTCTATTAACAAATCGGCAAGAAAACGTCGAAATACGGGAGACAGTAACCTGGATGTCTTGTTTGCCGTTTACAAGGGCACAGAATACTTACCGAGGGACAGACTGAAGAGGAAGGTCCTGAAGATGGAAGAAGAAATTGAAACCACTTTGGGCGTGAAGGTAGTGAGTGTTTTCTCAGATATCTGCACGAAGGATCTGTGTAAGGACGGGGAGTGTGTGGGGCTCGTGGAGTTCGACAAGGACAGCCTCATTCCCGTGTTCATGGACGGCGGTAGTTTTGTCTCAGCCAAGCACGTGTACACGTACGAGTGTGAATGTCCCAATGGGAACATAGGTGAGTAACAAACAATTAAAAGTAGACATTTTCTATCATTTGCAAGATAGTATGATATTACTGGCTCCCAGTATGGGTGCATATATTTGTTTTTATGCCCCCGGCATCTTGATACGGGAGGCATATAGTGATTTTCCTGTTCGTCTGTGACAAAGTAGATATTACCATTTTGTCTAGCACCAACACTGCTTACTACAACACTTGGATATTTACACAGTTGTTGCTTATGACCATTCCCTATCCAACCATATCACCCAACCTCACTTTGACCTTGACCTTGATCTGATTTGCACTAAGGATAATTCAAATGGGCTGTTTCTTGGTTAACTAGATTTTACCGTTTTTTGAAGCACCATCACCGCTTTGCTACAACACTTGGATACTTACACAGTTGTTTGCTTATGACCATCCACAATCCACCCATATTCCCCAACCTCACCTTGACCGTGACCTAATTTATACTAAGAAATAGCATATCCAGCACCAACTGGGGGCATGTGTGTTTATCGAACACAGAATGTTGTTTTAGAATCCGCTTTGTCTTCAAATTATTAGGCACGCTATATTTTAAGCTGATCTCAATACCGTTTCTATTTTTATTGCACTTTGTGAAGACTCCTACATTTAGAACCGCCTCCCACCACCACCATATGTATAGATTTAAAGTCATTGTTGAGAAATGTTCTTTTATTGCATATCACATTTACAAACTAGGAATTGTTAAGGCTTGTCAGACATTATTTTTCGCAATGACTGGTCAAAAACATTGCATTAAAAAAGAACTCCATTTCCATATAGGTGATAACTGCCTGCCCAACCCGCGGAGCTGCACTGAGGACCCGTGTCCCGAGTACAAAGTCTGCGTGCCGGATGTGGAGCACGGCTACCAGTGCATGTGTCCGCCGGGCCAGATCGGGCGCCACTGTGAAAAGGACCTCGATAACAAGTGTGACAACACCAATTGTAACAAGGGTGAGTGTGATCTATATAACAAGTGTGACAACACCAATGGTAACAAGGGTGAGTGTGATCTATATAACAAGTGTGACAACACCAATTGTAACAAGGTTGAGTGTGATCTATATAACAAGTGTGACAACACCAATGGTAACAAGGGTGAGTGTGATCTATATAACAAGTGTGACAACACCAATTGTAACAAGGGTGAGTGTGATCTATATAACAAGTGTGACAACACCAATTGTAACAAGGGTGAGTGTGATCTATATAACAAGTGTGACAACACCAATGGTAACAAGGGTGAGTGTGATCTATATAACAAGTGTGACAACACCAATTGTAACAAGGGTGAGTGTGATCTATATAACAAGTGTGACAACACCAATTGTAATAAGGGTGAGTGTGATCTATATAACAAGTGTGACAACACCAATGGTAACAAGGGTGAGTGTGATCTATATAACAAGTGTGACAACACCAATTGTAACAAGGGTGAGTGTGATCTATATAACAAGTGTGACAACACCAATTGTAACAAGGGTGAGTGTGATCTATATAACAAATGTGACAACACCAATTGTAACAAGGGTGAGTGTGATCTATATAACTAGTGTGACAACACCAATTGTAACAAGGGTGAGTGTGATCTATATACCAAGTGTGACAACACCAATTGTAACAAGGGTGATTGTGATCTATATAACAAGTGTGACAACACCAATGGTAACAAGGGTGAGTGTGATCTATATAACAAGTGTGACAACACCAATTGTAACAAGGGTGAGTGTGATCTATATAACAAGTGTGACAACACCAATGGTAACAAGGGTGAGTGTGATCTATATAACTAGTGTGACAACACCAATTGTAACAAGGGTGAGTGTGATCTATATAACAAGTGTGACAACACCAAGTGTAACAAGGGTGAGTGTGATCTATATACCAAGTGTGACAACACCAATTGTAACAAGGGTGAGTGTGATCTATATACCAAGTGTGACAACACCAATTGTAACAAGGGTGAGTGTGATCTATATAACTAGTGTGACAACACCAATTGTAACAAGGGTGAGTGTGATCTATATAACAAGTGTGACAACACCAAGTGTAACAAGGGTGAGTGTGATCTATATAACAAGTGTGACAACACCAATTGTAACAAGGGTGAGTGTGATCTATATAACAAGTGTGACAACACCAATTGTAACAAGGGTGAGTGTGATCTATATAACAAGTGTGACAACACCAATTGTAACAAGGGTGAGTGTGATCTATATACCAAGTGTGACAACACCAATTGTAACAAGGGTGAGTGTGATCTATATACCAAGTGTGACAACACCAAGTGTAACAAGGGTGAGTGTGATCTATATACCAAGTGTGACAACACCAAGTGTAACAAGGGTGAGTGTGATCTATATACCAAGTGTGACAACACCAAGTGTAACAAGGGTGAGTGTGATCTATATACCAAGTGTGACAACACCAAGTGTAACAAGGGTGAGTGTGATCTATATAACAAGTGTGACAACACCAAGTGTAACAAGGGTGAGTGTGATCTATATAACAAGTGTGACAACACCAAGTGTAACAAGGGTGAGTGTGATCTATATACCAAGTGTGACAACACCAATTGTAACAAGGGTGAGTGTGATCTATATAACAAGTGTGACAACACCAAGTGTAACAAGGGTGAGTGTGATCTATATACCAAGTGTGACAACACCAAGTGTAACAAGGGTGAGTGTGATCTATATACCAAGTGTGACAACACCAAGTGTAACGAGGGTGAGTGTGATCTATATAACAAGTGTGACAACACCAATTGTAACAAGGGTGAGTGTGATCTATATAACAAGTGTGACAACACCAAGTGTAACAAGGGTGAGTGTGATCTATATAACAAGTGTGACAACACCAATTGTAACAAGGGTGAGTGTGATCTATATAACAAGTGTGACAACACCAATTGTAACAAGGGTGAGTGTGATCTATATACCAAGTGTGACAACACCAAGTGTAACAAGGGTGAGTGTGATCTATATACCAAGTGTGACAACACCAAGTGTAACAAGGGTGAGTGTGATCTATATAACAAGTGTGACAACACCAAGTGTAACAAGGGTGAGTGTGATCTATATAACAAGTGTGACAACACCAATTGTAACAAGGGTGAGTGTGATCTATATAACAAGTGTGACAACACCAAGTGTAACAAGGGTGAGTGTGATCTATATAACAAGTGTGACAACACCAATTGTAACAAGGGTGAGTGTGATCTATATACCAAGTGTGACAACACCAAGTGTAACAAGGGTGAGTGTGATCTATATACCAAGTGTGACAACACCAAGTGTAACAAGGGTGAGTGTGATCTATATAACAAGTGTGACAACACCAAGTGTAACAAGGGTGAGTGTGATCTATATAGCAAGTGTGACAACACCAATTGTAACAAGGGTGAGTGTGATCTATATAACAAGTGTGACAACACCAAGTGTAACAAGGGTGAGTGTGATCTATATAACTAGTGTGACAACACCAATGGTAACAAGGGTGAGTGTGATCTATATAACAAGTGTGACAACACCAAGTGTAACAAGGGTGAGTGTGATCTATATAACAAGTGTGACAACACCAAGTGTAACAAGGGTGAGTGTGATCTATATACCAAGTGTGACAACACCAATTGTAACAAGGGTGAGTGTGATCTATATAACAAGTGTGACAACACCAAGTGTAACAAGGGTGAGTGTGATCTATATACCAAGTGTGACAACACCAAGTGTAACAAGGGTGAGTGTGATCTATATACCAAGTGTGACAACACCAAGTGTAACAAGGGTGAGTGTGATCTATATAACAAGTGTGACAACACCAATTGTAACAAGGGTGAGTGTGATCTATATAACAAGTGTGACAACACCAAGTGTAACAAGGGTGAGTGTGATCTATATAACAAGTGTGACAACACCAATTGTAACAAGGGTGAGTGTGATCTATATACCAAGTGTGACAACACCAAGTGTAACAAGGGTGAGTGTGATCTATATACCAAGTGTGACAACACCAAGTGTAACAAGGGTGAGTGTGATCTATATAACAAGGGTGACAACACCAATTGTAACAAGGGTGAGTGTGATCTATATACCAAGTGTGACAACACCAATTGTAACAAGGGTGAGTGTGATCTATATAACAGGTGTGACAACACCAAGTGTAACAAGGGTGAGTGTGATCTATATAACTAGTGTGACAACACCAATGGTAACAAGGGTGAGTGTGATCTATATAACAAGTGTGACAACACCAAGTGTAACAAGGGTGAGTGTGATCTATATAACAAGTGTGACAACACCAAGTGTAACAATGGTGAGTGTGATCTATATACCAAGTGTGACAACACCAAGTGTAACAAGGGTGAGTGTGATCTATATAACAAGTGTGACAACACCAAGTGTAACAAGGGTGAGTGTGATCTATATAACAAGTGTGACAACACCAAGTGTAACAAGGGTGAGTGTGATCTATATACCAAGTGTGACAACACCAATTGTAACAAGGGTGAGTGTGATCTATATAACAAGTGTGACAACACCAAGTGTAACAAGGGTGAGTGTGATCTATATACCAGGTGTGACAACACCAAGTGTAACAAGGGTGAGTGTGATCTATATACCAAGTGTGACAACACCAAGTGTAACAAGGGTGAGTGTGATCTATATAACAAGTGTGACAACACCAATTGTAACAAGGGTGAGTGTGATCTATATAACAAGTGTGACAACACCAAGTGTAACAAGGGTGAGTGTGATCTATATAACAAGTGTGACAACACCAATTGTAACAAGGGTGAGTGTGATCTATATAACAAGTGTGACAACACCAATTGTAACAAGGGTGAGTGTGATCTATATAACAAGTGTGACAACACCAAGTGTAACAAGGGTGAGTGTGATCTATATAACAAGTGTGACAACACCAATTGTAACAAGGGTGAGTGTGATCTATATACCAAGTGTGACAACACCAAGTGTAACAAGGGTGAGTGTGATCTATATACCAAGTGTGACAACACCAATTGTAACAAGGGTGAGTGTGATCTATATAACAAGTGTGACAACACCAAGTGTAACAAGGGTGAGTGTGATCTATATACCAAGTGTGACAACACCAATTGTAACAAGGGTGAGTGTGATCTATATAACAAGTGTGACAACACCAAGTGTAACAAGGGTGAGTGTGATCTATATACCAAGTGTGACAACACCAATTGTAACAAGGGTGAGTGTGATCTGTATAACAAGTGTGACAACACCAAGTGTAACAAGGGTGAGTGTGATCTATATACCAAGTGTGACAACACCAATTGTAACAAGGGTGAGTGTGTTTTTGTTAATCTAGGATCAGTTAAAAAAAACATATGCTGTATCATAAAGTAAGTATAAATTATTGTGGTGTCAGAGAATTGCTAGGTTAATTTTTCACGGCACAGATTTTTTTCAGGTTTATTTCCTACCATTCAATAAGTAGCTTCTTAAAATATGCATTATTTGAAAGAAAGTTAATCAACATATTACAATAATGGTTATTGCTGTTATCATTTGTCAAACATTTTATATACAGTATAACTTCTTTTACTCAAGCATGGATAACTCGAATACCTATGGTAACTCGAGCAAATCCCAAAGTCCGGGCAAAATTGTTAATACTTTTATAAGAAATTACCGCATTTAACTCGAGCATCGATAACTTGTTAACTTTAGCACATATGTCGGTCCCTAATCCAGTGTACAATTGAAATTTACCCTCAATAAGTCGAGGAGATTGTTCACACCTCTATGTAGTGACCGTCTAGCAGGTGCAAACCATTCACACCTTATGACAGCCACAAACAGATTAAGGGTAACCACTCGTGTTCTCAATTTAATACCTGCTCAACGAATGTCAACGAAAGGAATTTATGTAGCCAAAATAAGGAAACTGATATGCTCGTTAATAATATTTTCATTATATCGGTATGTACTGTAAAATATATTATGCTTATAGAATAATACTAACAACTTAGCAGTTTTATTGCATATATACTTTATTGTATATTTTTATAAACATAATTTATAATTGAACATTGTAATTATTATTGTTACCGACTTATAATTAATTACTCTGACGATTAAACATTTTAGTGAATATTTCTCACTTTTCAGTATGGACACCTCGACAACTCGAGACCTTCGATAACTTGAGCATTTTCGTCATCCTGTTGCGACCTCGAGTGAAATAAATTTTACAGTAAATGTGTAACAACTGAAAATGACCACCTGTCCTCACTGTGCTCTCATTGCTTTCAGGAGATTCTCCAATCACGTTTACGGGTAATAGCTACGCCAAGTGGACGCTGCACAACAGAATCGAGGAGAGACTCAGCCTCACGATGAGAATCAAAACGATCAAGGAGACCTCCTGCCTTATGTACGCCAAGGGACGCGTCGACTACAGTATCCTTGAGGTTAGCACAAAACCTTTTAAAATTATATTAAACTCTTGTGTTTGGATCTGACTCAAATAATTGCCATTTTAAAGTGTTATTAATTGGTCAGTTTAAAAACTTAGTTGCAATGTTAGAACTTTAACATCATTCTGGTAATAAAAAAAAATTCATGTGACTATTTTGCAAGCAACAGTGAAAACACTCTGTATTGCTTGCGTTGTTCAAACATAAGTAACTAAACCTTTATGCATAAATATATAATAAAGTATTTGATTGTGTCAGTTGAATTTTAGCATCTAATACCGGGCCGGGCTGGCTCAGTTGGTAGAGCGCTGGACTGTCAATCCGGGGATCGTGAGTTCGAATCCTAACCTGGCCACATAACTTGTGTGGTGTTTGGTCATGAAATTATTTCTACGGCCATTCTCCCCCTACTTCTGATTCAAAAGTAGGGCAGTTGTCAGTTACTGGCATAGGTATGTGCACTTAGTACTGGTAAACTGTTTAGATCGGCTAAGCTTGCCCAGGAAAAGTGTGAGTAGGTTAACTGACCGCCGCGATATGACTGAAATACTGTTAAAAACGGCGAAAAATCCAAAACAAACAAACAAACGAAACTACACTTGATTCATGTGAAGCTTAGACAATTTAGTCTGTAACACTCTATGTGTATGAATAAACACGCATGTGATGTTTGCATACAGCTAAAGAACGGCATGGTGCAGTACCGGTTTGACTGCGGCAGTGGAGAGGGACTGGTCCTACTACCGAACCACATCAGCGACGGCAAGTGGCACACGATCATGGTGGAGCGCTACGGCAACTCGGCAGAGGTCTTCCTGGACGGGCAGTTCTCCGCCATCACCACCGCACCCGGCAAGAATGACGTGTTGAACCTGGACAGCAGCGATGTGTACTTTGGCGCCGAGGTCGAGACCTACTCTAACGGTTACATTGATGTCCGAAAGGGTTTCCGGGGGTGTATCGAGGATATCCGGATTCATAACGTCCGACTGCCAGTTTCCGGGAGCAATGCAGTGGCGCTGTCTCAGGTGTTTGAACAAGTAGAGTTCTCGTGCAGGGATTCTGAATTTGCTCTGCTTGGTGACAGTAAGTGGAAGTGAATTTTAATGAATTTAATTTCTGCAATCTTAAATGATTTGAAGAAATTTAAAAACTGTTTGTCGCTGCAAGATCTGTTTTTGAGAGTTTAAGTTTGAGAGAATTTAATTTACTGGAAACTGTTAACTACATTTACAATAACGTGACATAGAGGTTCTAGTAACTGAATCTGTGAATCTTACTTCAGTAACTGAATCTGTGAATCTTACTTCAGTAACTGAATCTGTGAATCTTACTTCAGTAACTGAATATGTGAATCTTACTTCAGTAACTGAATATGTGAATCTTACTTCAGTAACTGAATCGGTGAATCTTACTTCAGTAACTGAATCGGTGAATCTTACTTCAGTAACTGAATATGTGAATCTTACTTCAGTAACTGAATCGGTGAATCTTACTTCAGTAACTGAATATGTGAATGTTACTGATATAACCTTAATACTTGAATGTTACTTATGTAACCTGAATATGTGAACTTTACTTATATAACTTATATAAGGAAATCTTACCTATATAACCTGAATTATATGTAAATCTTACTTATATTAACTTGATCTGTGATTCTTATTTCTATGACCTGAATCTGTGAATTTTACCTACCAGTATTAATTCAATCTGTGATTCTTTCTTATATAAACGAATGCATGAATCTTACATCTATTCTCCAGATGTGTGCAGCAGTTTCCCGTGTGTGAACGGAGGGAAGTGTGAGCCGTCTGGCACCTCGTACATCTGTCGCTGTGGAGACCGCTTCTCGGGCCAGCGGTGCGAGATTGACAAGGAACCCTGCCTCAAAATGCCGTGTCTCAACAATGGTTAGAAGAATGCTGAACTATTATTTTAGTTTGAAGACATT
Organism: Congeria kusceri; assembly: GCA_027627225.1. NCBI lineage: Eukaryota > Metazoa > Mollusca > Bivalvia > Myida > Dreissenidae > Congeria > Congeria kusceri. Next base: position 7,860,348 of record CM051025.1, read on the forward strand.
TTTTTGCTGATTTAAATCTAAAATAATTATGCTGGTGCAATTGAATTTTGTGTTTTCAAGGTGTTAAATTCATGAATTTCCCAATTGTTCATGTTTTTTGTTGGTTAACTAGAGTTGTTTCTCATAATATCTATTCGAGCCATGACTTTACCGTTACTGTGTTTGCTGAATACCGGTTGGTTTTATATCTATATATTATGTATATTTATTTGCTGTATAGTTTTAATTGGCGATGTTTGTTATAGATTCACTTCAATAACTGCCTAATGTGTTTCAATGCCCTTTAGCAACTATAAAAAACCAAAACCACTAGAAATAATAATTGTTTAGACTTCTGCACAAAGTATTCCATTCTTTTCAAGTATATGACATGTGGATGTTGTTTTCAGGTGTATGCCAAAACCTGAAGGGTGTACCAAACGACTTCATCTGCACGTGTCAGCCTGGTTTCCAAGGGAGACGGTGTGAGTACGGCAAGTACTGTCGCTCTGTGCCGTGTCTGCACGGGGGCACGTGCATAGAGGGCCCCACCTCGTACTCCTGTCGCTGCCTGCCCGGATATAGCGGTGTGTAGCTTGTATTGAGACGAGAACGTTATTATTACCGGTATAAGCTTTTTAAGGCTAATCCACACACAAAAATAGTTTTAACTGGAGCTTTCATGTAATAGTGTACTTGATTACTTGTGTGTGTTTCTAAGTTTGTGTTTCTAAGTTTGTGTTTCTTGGGAATTGCTAATGTTTAGTCCAGCATTCACACTTTATTTTCTTGTCACTATTGTTTTAAAATAATGGTAGTTATATTAAAACCTTGTGTATATATCTATCAATCTGTTCTAATTTTCAGTACTCACATAGTTATTTTCTGAATAATATAATTTACGGGAACAAATCGGTTTAGCAAAGAAAATTGGAGACATTTGTTCATTGAATTGTGTTATTGTATACAGGTCCACGTTGTGAGACGATACAGGACGTGTGTTTGTCAAACCCGTGCGAGAATGATGGTATATGTGTCCAAGAGGGCACATCGTACACGTGTAACTGCACGCTGTCGTACGGCGGGGACAAGTGCCAGGATGTGATCCTGCCAGCCGTCTCGTCCAGTGCTACAGGAATTCAGGCCGATGAAATCTACATTATTGTTGGTACGAACTCGGCATTTCATACGAGTCTTTCATTGTTACTTTAAGTAATTCATTCATTACTTTTTTACTTTCTATTTTCAAACTATATAATAAGATCAAAGATAAATTTAGATTTTCATATTATGCCTTTTTAAAACAAAAAAAATAATTTTTGCTTACAGTGATAATAGTAATGCTTATTTTTTGATATAATGTAGAAATATTTCTATATATTACTCTCAATCACTTTGTAGGTGTTCTATGTGGACTCATCTTCATTGTGGTGGTATTTGTGATTGTTCGTATGTGGCTGCGTAGAAAGAGACAAAACCGCCACAACGTCACGGGAGGGGTAGCGCATGACACTCCAGATGTGTACCTGAACCTACTGAAGGATGACAAACACAAGTACAAAGCTGAGAATCTCGTTGAAAACGTGAATAATCGACGAAAAACACCTCCATCGCCAACACCACCGCCTGTTCCGACTCGACCTGCCTCTTACACCCCGAGTGCTCGGGACTCAATCAACACGCTGAACAACTTTGACCAGTTGAGGAACTGTAACTATGGCAGCGCAGCAGATGATCTAGAGAACATTCCGAATATTCCGCCATACAATTTGGACTTTCAGACGTTCGCTCCGATTGTACGAAGCGTGGCGAGCGTTCAGCCGACAGTTCCTGCCCCGGTCTCGTCCAGCGACTCTGATTCTCTGCAAAAAGAACCCTGGGAAAGAGCCTGCCAGAACATCCTGCAGAATTACATGTCGGGTATGCGAAACTGGAAAATAAAACTTACAATGATTATCCCTTAAAAACTGTACCGGGTATATTGGTCATCTTTTTTCCCCTAAAATATGCCTGCAAAAAGTTGGTGTGCATTATATGCCACAAAAGTCATTGTTATCCATTTTTGGTTTTGAAATTTGTTGTTATTAATTTATTTGGTTAATAATAAATACATGGGCTTTTTCTGTTATGTATTCCACACACGCTGAAGATATACGTATATTTAAAGAGCTGAGGATGTGTATTCAATGTGTTTTATCCAGGCCCTTTTTGCGCGGCGCGGCATCGTGCCCCTTTTTTCAAGCGCCACTTGGCCCTTTTAAACGGCAAAAGCCGCCACTCGCCCTAATCGATAAAGATCTTAATTGCGTCTTGACCACTTTTATCGACCCTATGTCTGCGAAAATGGCACCCACTGTTTTATGTTATTATTGCTCTGACTGTGCTCGATTTATTGCACACATGCATTTCTAATCGATTTGATTAAATCGATTACTGTGCTCGATTTATTGCCGACACGTTTCTAAGCGATTTGATTTAACCAATTACTTTACTTATGATTGTAATCTTGATTCTTGAACCTGATTCTTAAACTGACCAAAGTGGCGACATTAAGGTCTAATTGATAATGCGTATACGATTAACTTAATGATACATAACGTAAACTCGTAGATTGGATAAATTCCCATCTCACTATCCGTGTTCGTTACGGATTCATTTTTTGAATTAAATCGATTCATTATTTCAATTAACAAATACTTTTAGCACTGCGAAAATGTAAAATTACAAATAATTACCTTTAGTAGCTTAACTTTGGGTCAAATACCGATCACCAATAGTCGGTTTCTCTGTCTAGAGACTTGAGATGTGAAAGGGAACCAAGTTGTATATTGGTGTGCGTGTCAAATATGACTTACCTGTCAACTTTTGGGCCCCAAATGTCAAAATAAAAAATACTAGCCCCTACAAAATATTCCCCGACGTGTAATTTAAGATGGCCTCACGCAGAAGTTTTCATTACAGATTCTATTTTATTTTCAAACTCCCAAATTAAAACCTTACATACGTAGAGCAGTTCTGATCAGTGCATTGGATATACAGTAAATTATCTTATTGTATATTGTTTTTGTACTTGTGTGTTAAATCGTCGGACATTAATTTGTGAAAATGTTTTTTTTATTAACTTGTTGCTTATATTTGTGAAAACGGAAAATGCCGTCGTGCAAACGGACGTTGGCACAAATTCGAAAGGAGAGTGTTAAAGTGGCAAAAAATACCATTAAATTATTAAAATGTATGCATCGGACAGACGGAACTGAAAGAAAATTATATATTTGCTACGAATCTTTAGGTTTGTAAATATAAAGTATCGATCTATAATTACTAAGAATATAATTATGTGATCCACAGAATTTGCTTCCCAAATGTCTCCGTACGTTACGGACAATCACGATCAAGTTTATATTAAAACACGCCGCGTACTACTTACGTTCTATACAGAGAATTACATAAAATAAACGCGTTCTTCAGATATACAACATACAATATATTATTCTTGTTAGTTTAATCCGTGTGAATATTGAATATTGCGTGTGCCAAAACTTGTATTTGGTACAAGAGTGTCCTAACATGCCTTTATATGTTTTTTTTTTATTTAAAATGTGTATATATAAATATGATACCCATAGCCAACACACTGACACACGTGTGCCCTTTTAAAAGAACACTGCGCGCTAAAATGCCCTTTTTGAATATATTGTGCCATGCCGCTCTGCCTTCCTGGATAAAACACTAAATGTGCCTTGAAATCCTGATAGTTTCAGAAAAACATTCAGACAAGATGCTTAAGAAGATGCCAGTAGGGACAGTTCAGCCGATGAACCGTCTGCAAGGTCAAGGTCTCGACAACACGTCCATCAGCAGTCTGCCGATATCAGAGTCCGAGGATGACCAACAAGGTATGCCAATGTGATTTACTTCTTCCGTCCCATTTGGGCTTGATAAGAAGCAAGCTTTACAAGATTCAGAGTATTTTTATGGCTTGCTTAGGTGTAAAAAAAATGTTTGTTTCAGGTTACATGCCCCCCAAAATTGGGGTAGGTACATGTAGGTAGGGCTTTATTTTATTTTTGTAATTTTTTGTTGGTAAATGGTCAACTTAAGGATTTTAAAATTGAATATATATTCAAAACATATCAGTAATATCCTAAAACATTGTTTATAAGTCGATGCTATCAAAACAAATCACTTATTTATCCAAATACATGTAATTATTGAAAAAAGGTAAATAAAACAAATATCTGAAAAACGTGATAAAATGTTCTAGGGTAGGGGCATTTTTTTAGGGTAGGTCGGGTAAGCTGAAACAAACATTTTTTTTTGCGCCTTATTTGACAATTTGAAAGATTGTGGAAAAGTTTTAAATGATAGAACTAAGAGGTTTACTAGCAGTAATGAATAGGGTGTCTGCTATGTGACCATCAGGTCGTGAGTTTGATCCCTAGGGTTGATTCGGGTAAGTACAGACAGTCGGGTAACTTTGGACAAATGCGTTAGTAGATCGACTTTTCTACGCTTTCATGTAACTTGTTATGGTTTTACCTTATTTATAAAGGAGTATCTTTTCGTGGGAATACTTGTCTAAACATAGCATATGACGTAATGCATTGGTTACTGTCAACGGTGTATCATGGGAACATGGGAATTTCCTAAATTTTCAATATAAAATAGTGTCCGTAGTTTCACCGTGTAATTTGCAATAGCAAAACCAGTACAGTACTTACCCGGTTTTGGGTGGCCCTCGTTTCTGACATAGTTGAAGTACTTTAGACTACAGACAGCTATAAGGAGTCGACGATAAAATCCGAGGAAGACGGGGATTTCCCAGTTTCGTCATCATAATATGGCGATATCCTACAGCGCCAAGCACAAAGTATTGACAAGGGGAGTCCTCGTAAAAGCTGTCCGTACTTACCCGGATCATGGTCTTTCTCAAAAGACACCAAGTACTGGTTCTACCCGGGGAACAGACTCAAAATTGTCTCAATAAGCCTCTGCCTTTCTACACAGTCGAGCTTAACAAAAAAGGTTTAAACTATACTACAGTGTAAAACTAAGAGCTTTCATGATTTATTTCAGCGATGTTTTAAAGTTCTTTATTAAATCTAAAACATTCGCCTATATTTGGCTAGAGTGCATTTAATAAAAGTGTTGAGTGCTATAATTTCATTAGTCAATCGCCGTAGATTATACTTGCACACCATTGACATGTTGGAGAAACCAAATATGGAAGAATTGCCAACATGTTAGCTACCTGGGTACTGTTGCTAGAATCTTTAATCCTTGAGCTATCCGTTCAATTAGTTATATTAAGTGAATCAAATTAGTTTCAAAACAAGTTTCAGAACTGTTTAGTAAATATATAAGTGCAGTTTATTTGCCCTAAACGAAACGTTCAATTGGAGAAGTAACCTATAAACACTGTTGACTCAAGGGTCTGTTAAATGTTTTAGCAACTCGGACCTATGCTATAAATGCTTCGTAGAAGAAAACAGGATTTTTCTTTGGCTTAATTAGGACATGCTAGAGGTAGAGTGGTATCTTTTGGCCCCACAGAAATATTTCTAACAGAAAGCGTGAGCTCGGATTCACAAAACTGAGATACTCGCATTGTTGGTGAGTGAACGAGTGATCCCTGGCTGCCATGGCAACCGCATGACCATCTGCTTTTGTGAAAATACAGTGACAAAATTAACTCCACAGAAATTATGGAACTCCTGCAGTCATTGATAGTGCTTATAATCGGCATGTTCGGGCCACCAATGGAGCTGTCTGTTTAACAAACACAGTGTTATTGCAACATTTTAGGCGCGTCGTGGGAAGGACTTAATACATGTGCGTAAAGTGTCATCCCGGATCAGCCTGTGCAGTCCGCACAGGCTGATCCGGGACGACACTTTCAGCTTTCATGGTATTTTCTGTTTCAAGGAAGTCTCTTCTAAATATAAATCCACTGTAGGCAGAAAGTGCTGTCCTGGATTAGCCTGTGCAGACTGCACAGGCTAATCCGGGACGACACTTTACGCACATGCATTAAGACCGGTTTCCCACGACGCGCCTCATTTATGTTTTAAGTTGAAACACGTTGACTAAAGATTATAAATATATGATTTGCTTATATTGCTAACAGATTGAACATTTGTTTAAAAAAAGGTTTTTTTTTTTTTTTTTGCTCTGTGTACGATAAATTGTTAATAATAAGTATTTTGTTGGTAGTTTTAACAGAATTTTGATACCATGTATTGACTTTTAACGCAGCCTGTAGAAAGAAAAGGAACAAAGGTGAAGACATCTGCAGCATGTTAATCATGTTAACGCAATACATTAACTGTCATACTCTTATAACCAAAGTGCTCTAAATGTATCTAAATATAGATTAGGGACTTTCCAAATATCTGCTTTGACCTTGACACCAGTTGCATGCCAGACTGACACGATGACTTGTGTCTGGAACATTTGTATTTAATTCTGTAAGAAACACTGACATATACGACCTGAAACTGGCAATCTCCACTAGTACTTACTGCTTTGAAACAGTAAAACAAATAATTTACAAAACTAAATATTGAATTCCTTCTGAAACTTCATATAAATCAAAGCATTTTCTAGAGGGGTTTTCTCAAGTAAGTAGGCTGTACTTTTTACAAAAAAATACTGGTTTTAGACCATAATGCAAAGCTCAGTACACCTTCAAATTTGTTGATTGATTGATTATACGAGTGTCCAATTTTCCACAGTATTTTAAAGCTTGTAAAAGTTGACAAGTTGTTTATTGAAAATGAATGAAATTTTAAACCAATCATTCAACAAAAAAGAAAAAAAAAGCTTTGTCCGCTAGACAGTTAGTACAGGAACTGTTACATGTCAATTTAGCTGATATGTAGAATAATACCCTTGGATTTTGGAGTCCATATGACTCCTGTATATTGAACCAACATCACGACTGTATCGACATTGTACGCCTATCATCAAATACGGTGTTGCCAGGCTGTGTGGCGTATATGTTCACATGTAATACTATATAGCAGGCTTGATGAATGGATGTTACCACAGAAATTAAAATCCGGTTTGTTTTTTCAGCTCCTGTGACAGATCTGATATCGGAAACGCTTGCTTGCTTGAAAATCTTAATTTATGGAGTGTTTACAAATTTATAATGGTCATTATTTTACAATTGTATAATTGTTTAATTATTTTTACTGAGAATTACACAAACATCTTTAATTTACTTACTTTTTTTAAATTTTAATTTTAATTTAATATTTAATTTACTATTAACTGAATGAATGTTCATAATAAAACGGTACCGATATTTCAGTAGCTCCGTTATAAAAAAAGCAAAGAAATACAACTTAAGTTTTTATAAGAAAATAGAGTAGCAGTGGCGATAAGCAATCAGTCATAGGAGAGAAAGCAAACCATATTTGAGGCGCGTCGTGGGAAAACCGGACATAATGCTTGTGCGTAAAGTGTCCTGGATCAGCCTGTGCAGTCCGCACAGGCTGATCCAGGACGGCACTTTCCTCCTACAGTGGATTTATGTTTAGAAGAGACTTCATTGACACAGAAAATACCATAAAAGTGGAAAGTGTCATCTTCGATTAGCCCGTGCACAGGCTGATCCGGGACGACACTTTACGCACATGCATTAAGGCCGGTTTTCCCACGACATGCCTCATTTTAATTAGGCCAAATTATGATTTGCATGTTGCTTCGCATTACTTGAATTTCTTCTGTTTTCTTATTTCTAGAGTCCGCAAAAAATGGTAGGAATGGCTAGTTAAGGCAGAGGAACGTTTGGGTTTTGTTTATGTTTTAGTTTATTTTAAGTTACAGTTGCTAGCTATATCTCCCTAGACTGTTATCGTTTATCCTTATTTTTAATTCTTCGGTGTGTTAGTTGGTTTTTCAAAGTTTTGGGGGGCCGTTACGATGTCGGTATTTTGTTATATTTTCATTGGTATGCTCCTGGTAGCAAGTTCTATGCCTTTAGAGGCCCTGTGAATTGTGCATGCTGCCTCTTCCTGTATACTCCCTTCAGATTTGAATTTAATTTAGGTTAAACAAAATATTTTTGTTTCAGATTACCCTAAAAAAATGCCCGGACCCTAGAACATTTTATTGAGTTTGTCAGAGATTTTTTAGTTTTATATACTTTTTTTCCGATATAATAATTAAATGTTTTGAATAAATAAGTGTTTTGTTTTGATAGTATACACTTATGAACAATGTTTAATTATATTACCGATAAGTTTTGAATATTTATTCAGTGTTAGAATCTTCAAGTTGACCATTTACCAAATAAAAATTAAAAAAAATGCCTACCTACATTTTTTTGGGGCATGTAACCTGAAACAAACATCTTTTTGTACAAATTACACTTAGTGTTACAGTTGGATAGTTCATTGAAGTAAAAAGTTCATTTCCCATGTTAAAATTATATATATATATATATATATATATATATATATATATATTGAACACTCAACAAATGAATCAACATAACTTATTCAATTAAAAATTTTTAAACTAGAAAATGGATATGCCAAATTAATTGATTGAAGGTTAATTATACATATGAGGCGTTTCGTGGGAAAACCGGGCTTAATGCTTCTGCGCAAAGTGTCATCCCGAATGAGCCTGTGTGGTCAGCACAGGCTAATCCTGGACTACACTTTACGCTTTTATGGTATCCTGTTTCAAGGAAGTCTCTTCTAAGCATAAATCCACTGTAGGAGGAAAGTGTCGTCCCGGATATGCCTGTGCGGACTGCACAGGCTAATTTGTGACGACACTTTACGCACATGCATTAAGCCCGGTTTTCCCACGACAAACCTCATATAAGGAAAAATTTAGAATCAGAAACGAAAAATGTTGCTGCGCAGAAGAAGCAGGGTGGAAAATTTAAAAAAAATTTGAACGATTTCTCAAAATTTGCTTAACCGAGTGGTGTATACATTTAAATGGTTCTAATTAAGATTTTTAGCCATGTTTTGTTCATTTTTCATTTAATATTAGCAGAAATATCTTAAATTTTAAAAGATATTCAGCATTTCTTTCTTGACCAGCCCAGAGGGGCAGCAGGGGGGGGGACCCAAAAAAGGAGCAGGGTGCAGAGCCCTGCAATTTTGATCTGGATCTTTTCCTATACTTACAGAAATGACACTAGTTAGGTATCTTTTAATTGAGACTAACTTCACGTTCATTGGACTTAGTTAAGAATCAAACATGTTGTGTTAAATCATGTGTTGAGTGTTCATGGACATTTTAAAATCTTTGTTCTGGTTTCTGAAGTTGTCTTCAGTTTCGATTAGCACAATGCTTGATTGAAATGAGTAATATTCTTTTAACACAAAAGTTCGAATGTTGTATTTCTTAAATTTCGATGATTGGAGCTTCACTCGAACTTGACACTAAAATTGCAAATTTAAAATGATTAATGAGCTTATAAATAACTAAAACACTGAAACTGTAAATGTTAGTTTTGTATTAGATAATGTTTAGATACTCAGTCTTATAGCTAACAATATATCAAACTTTTCTGAAACTTATCTGATCTTCATCATATATATTCATACGCGCTGCGTTAATACGGCAACATATTGCAGACTGCACAGGCTAATCCGGACGACGCTTTACACACATGCATTAAGTCCAGTTTGATTAATATGGATAATTACAGAGTCAATAATAATAATAATGATAATTATAAATTATAATAATAGTTTTGAAGTGGTTCAGCACATTTGTAAACGAGTCTGATTGTAATTGTTGATACAATATACTACTGTCTGAAGAGTACTGTCTGTGATACAACTCTCCGTACTTACTCCTGATTTCTGCCTATTTCCAGGCTATCACTGGGACACATCTGACTGGGCTCCAGAGAAATCCCTCCCCAACATCAGTGAGCTGCCCGCGGGCGAGTGCCCAGATTCCCCGGGCTCCGGTAGCCCGCACAGCAACGAGTCTAACTCCGATGTGTACGTGAACCAGAATGGCGGGCACTACATGACCGACGGGGAATTCATCGAGTCTGAATACGTCGGCGATTCCGAATTCACCGAAACTGACGTGGAACATCCTCCAGACGTGCCTAACTATGAGGAGCTTCTGGCCGAGCAGAGTCGACTCCTGGAGGGGTATGATTCTCCAAGCAGGAACATAAACATTCACATTCATCCGAACTATTATCTACCACTTAACTCCAGTTTTACGAGTACGCACAGTGCAGAGGAAGCACCGAGGGAAGAAATCTGGCCCCCGCCTGCCGCGTACGCCGTAAATGGTCTCGACAACACTGCGAGTGACTCCAGCCACTCTACCAGCTCGGAAGACGACAACGATTCTGTCCTGCACTATGGCTTCCCGATGAATCAAAACAACATCAACCGCTTGTCGATGATCACGACCGACAGCGAGTTGGACCATCATCGTCTGTCAGCCGCCTTTACAACGGACAGTGATTTCATTGAAGGTGAATACAACCAGGGCTCGGTTGTGGACGATATGTCAGAAATCTCTGGTCTGTGTGAACTTGAAGACAGCGATGGTAACAACAGCGATGATGAAAACACTCCCCTTCAGGCAGACAAGCGACAGACGGAAGTGTAGACCGCTATATTCTGATTATTATCTTTCGTGTAAATTTCTTTCATCTTGTTAGTCATAGGTTACAAAATGATGAATACTATTTTAATAGACTTAGGGGAGCTTAAATTCTTGAGAACAAGTGACTAAATTTCTTGCTTCATTGACGTAAAATTTCATATAATAAGCATTTCATTGCATTGTTTGTATAGCTTGTAAAGTAATACATGTATACTGAACGTTGTGTCAAATGAGAAGACATATTGGGGTTAGTATTAGTAAGATAAGCATTAAAAAGATGATGGTTAATATCATACTTCTAAATACTTTAACTGACTCCATACAAAAATGGACTCCACTGAATAAATACTAGGGCTTTGTGTTATGAAAGTATTAGGGCTTAGATTTTAAATAATGTGATGTTCATAAATATGAACACTGTAGTCATGTGGTGCTTTTTTATTGTGACCAGTATAGCGATATTTTATCATTGATTCATTAAAATATCCATTATCATTGAAACATTAAAAATTCAAAAAATAACTTTGTAATATATGACTTTGTTTTAGCATGTTTTAAATGTATGGTATTTTTGTATTGTTACTGTTTTTTTGTCGTTTTTTGTTAATGTTGTGTGTTGTTATAACCTGGTGACAGTAATTCAACCCAGGATCAACATGGTCCTGTCAGAAGTTGTGCCTAACACAGTTGTGATGTTTTAAGACTGACAGAACCTCTGGAGGCCTAGACTACCCTCTGTATGTCATGGTCCCTCCTTTTACCACAATCCCCACCGTAATGACCCACTTTATGCCTGTACATATATGTTACCTACCGAAAAATCTGCTATGGTTGTGCGTAACCTTTAAGATTTATGGTTGTGCTTAACCTCTAAGATTCTGTACGGGCCTGTGATCCAAACTTTGTGGAAATGCTTTACAACATTTTGTTGAAAACATGCTATTAATGTTCTGAACTGACTTGGCGTAAAAAAAAAATGTTTGTTTCAGGTTACCCGACTTACCCTAAAAAAATGCCCCGACACTAGAACATTTTATTGGGTTTGTCAGATATAGTTTTGTTTGTATTAATCTTTTTCATTAATTAAATGTGTTTTTGGATAAGTACGTGTTTTGTTTTGATAGCATCTACATATAAACAATGTTTTAGGATATTACTGATACCTTTTGAATATTTATTCATTTTAAGAATCTTTAGAAAGTTGACCATTTACCCCCCCAAATTTAAAAAGTAAAAATCCCTACCTACCTACCCTAATTTTTATGGGCATGTCACCTGAAACAAACATACATTTTTTTATGCCCTACTTCCACATTGCTCAGTAGTTTTCTTTTCTTAACTCTTTGATTAATTTAATTTCCCACATTTTTGTATTGAGGCACAGTAGGGTAACCTGGCTTTCTTAACGTTTCTGGACCACCTTGTAATTTAACCTCTTAACCTGACTGTGAATAGAAAGGATTTGCCATGTTTCTGAGTAACAGGCACTTGGCTGTTATTTGAATTAATGAAACACATCTGACCGAGTCAAGATCAGATTGGATCCTGATTGAGCAGCTTGGTTGTGGAGGACTGGTCGGGATTTAAAGTGACCAAGTGTAATTTCTGATGTTACAGTTTCTTTTCTTGATGTTCACAAATATTCTGACCTCAGATAACGCATTTGTGATGTTGTATAACAAAAGTGCTTCCGATATATTGTCTTATTGTTGTTTAAAATGTTTGATGGGTTGTATTTGACATATCTGTTAACACTTTCAGATTGGGACACCCCTAAATATTGGGACACCCCTATTGTTTGGAAAAATATTTATTTTTTGCTCTCCTTAATATTGGGACACATTTCAAAGTTGAATTATTTTGTGTCACTTAATATTGGGACACCAAAATAGCACCTTTTGTTGTTACTGTATAAACATTTCATACCCTGCCACTACATACGCTGGTTGCATAACGACTTGTGACACGGTATATTGAGCTTGCTTGTCTATACAACATAATGTACACAATAAGGGGTATGTTTACATGTAGTTGATACATGGTGCAAACTGTGTACTCTACTTGAGCATGGTCTTCTCAATTGAGCTTCGCAATTAATTACCGTTAAGTCCCCAGCATGAAATAATTGATAATCAGTAACCTAAAAATATTACATCTAATTATTTGTAATTAAATACTTAATATATTTTATTAAGTGATTATTACCCCAAAGAAACAAAAACAATTAATTGGTTCAAGACAGCGTTAGTATGCAGAATAGATTGTCAAAAATTATTTTTTTACGTCCCTTAAAATTGGGACAATAATTTTTTTTTTTTTTTAAGTGTCCCAGGGTAATTTCGGTATTTATCACTTTGTAATGTTCATATTTTTGCACTTTTTTTTTAAATTTGACAAATATGACGTAAGGGTCTTCTGAACAGCAATCATGATTTATTCAAACATTATATTTCTGTTGATACATTATATTTCTGTTGATTTCCCATTCAGTTGTTTTCTAAGTTTGTGTTTGTGAACATAAAATGTTCTTCAATGAAATTTTTCATACCTGCAAATTTTTTCTTTGTTGGTATCATTAATAGAAGCGGTTTTTTCACGTGTATCTATATCGTATGTATTCAGATCTAAAAACAAAGACTTTTGACTGGTTGTGATTCTCAGAGCTTATTGTACCAGAATATTTGCTTTTTTGTTAAATATAATAATTTATTGTATATATAAATTATTTTATAATTTTGTTGATTACATACATTGTACATAATTGTAAAACAATTTTAATTGATTTATATTTGGGACTTTAAATTGTGATGATTTTAATTTTCTGTTAGTGATAAATGCATCAATTATTTTAACGTGTTTAATCCAAAGACTACATAATTATTTATTTAACATATCGTGTTACTATTCAATACTTCAAGTTTATTTAGAAACCCAGTTTTACATGTACAGATCATTTTAAAAAGATTTTCACTTTCTGTAATATTATTCATTTAAAACAAATTGATGTGCAACGTAAAAAATATTTTGTGATACCGGTATGTCAAGATAATATTTTATTTCATTATTATTCTTTAAAAAAAGCAAATCGGATAGTTTTCCTTGTAATAGCTTTTTAGATCTGATATCTTGAAATTAAGGTTATGTTAGAATTTAGCATTTGTAGTTTTCATTATAGTTTGTACATGTTTCGAACTTTTGTTTTGTTAACTATTCACCAGTCATGGTTTCCTTATTGCACACGTATGCAGCATTTAACACTAGAGGTTCCATTTGATAAAAAAAAAGTTAAGAACTTTTTAATGTTTTCAGTAAGCTAGATAAGTTTTTAGTGGCGATTTTAGTTCTGTAGACTTTATTGCAAATGCTTTACTCTGCATGCTATAGTTTCAAAATATAATAAATAATACAATAGTTTGAATAATTAAAATTGCTTAAAGAATTTATTTGTTCCGCTGCATGCAGTTGCAATAAGGGGATAAATGCTTTCTTGTTGAGACTATCGTATATAAATATATATAAACATTAAAATATTTTGATGCCAAACGAAATAAAATAAAATAAAATTACGAATGTGTTTTATGATTCACAAGGGGAACTACCTGTGTGCCACTGAAAATGTATTTTACACAATGCACACATGTCCTTTAAGAATTTTATTTAATATGTCAGAACTAACTCGCCAATTCCTTACTATTAATTTTAGTAACTTGAAGCACTCACAATGTGTTGCATATAGAGTTTAATGTCGAGTTTATACTAGACATCAAACAATTTTATTGTGAGTGCAGGGGCGGCTCCAGGATTTGGGGTTAGGGGTGGGGCGTAAACTTGTGATAGGGCTGTTGTGACCCCTTTATATTGTCTGCGGGTCTGCAGTTATCAGCTACAGATCCGTATCAAAGATATATAATACTTCTTTGCAAATCATTATCATCATCGTCGTCGTCGTCGTTGTGTCGTCAAATGCACTTTGTAACACAGAATATAATGATACTCACCGTATTGTGTTCGAAAGACGTGTTAATTCATCTATATGTCATGCACACGTTTTGGCAATAAATTGCCATGGTTTGATGTGCCTGTCCACTTAATCCGTATTTGGCATTCAATGTTATATATCGGGAACATCTTTAAACATGTAAAATCCGTAGATGACTATGTTCAAACACACACGCATCAACATTTTGTTGTATTATTCAATTGTCGAATTTTAATGGTGTCTTCGAAATATATCTCATGAAATAACTCACACGTTCACAGCCATGTTCATTAATTGTCTTTTTTATCGAAACTAACTAACGAACAGACAGACAAACATGTTGTACACGAAATATTGTGAAAGATACTCGTATGATTGCGTTTTGAACTATTAAGGCAAGTGATGCCGATTTAATGTCAATTTCGCTGACATATGGTGCCGGGAAAAATATGAAATCGTCAAGAATTGGAGCCAACGTTGTGGACACCCCTCTACTTTATCAAGTTCATTCTTTCTTATGATTGCAAAAAAACAGTATGAAATTTGGTGTAATTGCTAAGGGAACATTGAACGAAAAGTTTGTCGATTTAGATTTACATTTTTTGTAAAAAAAAATGCTTATTGAGACAAAATTGGTTAACTTCGAAAGTAGTCATTGATTTGACTTACATGATCACATTTATTCCAATAGTATGTATTTCGTTTATGTGGTATCCTGTGCCTTTGGTGAATTGCATCTGACATCTTAATATTATATATGAATTTATTCAACAACAAAAAAAGCCGGGCCGGCTAGCTCAGTTGGTAGAGCGTTGGACTAGAAATCCGAGGATTGCGGGTTCGATTCCCGGCCACATAACTTGTGTGGGGATTGGTCATGAAATTATTTCTACGGCCATTCTCCCCCTACTTCTGATTCAATTAGGGCAGTTGTCAGTTACTGGCATAAGTATGTGCACTACCATCTACAAATAAAGGTATATTGTCTATAGTTTCCGCTGAATGTTGGCGCCGGTACTACCATGTATGTAAGACATCGTAGGAGGCAGGCTATGTAGGGTATGTTTGACTGAAGTTAATACGTAAATTTTTAGCAAAAGTGAGCGCGCGAAAAAATTGTAGCATACTTTATCCAGTTTTGACCGTTTTATTATATGCCCATATATGTATGGTCCAGGAGTTTTAGGGGGGGGGGGGGGGCGCGCCGGTAGTCATAGATCCATAGGCTGATTTGGAGGGGCGGCATTTTAGCAAAATTATGCCCCTTTTTGTTCTTTAACAATCTTCATGTTAATGTTTGCGCATAGGTACATATCTCTGTAACTAACACTGTACAGACATTTAGTTGAAACTTCATACATGTTTTTGGGGTTATTATGCAAGATCACTGGCCAAGTCCCATAACTTTGACTTGCAATTAAGCAGAATTATGCCCGTTTGTGTACTAAGAATGTTTGCGGTCTACGTACATATCTCTGTAACTACTTCAGATATTCAAAGGAAACTTCACACGTCTTTTAGGGGCGCTATGTAAGGTCACTGACCAAGGCCCGTAACTCTGACAAAAAGGTATGAATAGTCGATCGCGTTGTCCTGATTCACAATTCTGCGTTTCCTGTCATGCACCACGTTATTATATGAGCCATTAGTCCAGTGCCGTAAATAACTGACACATTTATAGTACATCAGTTGTTGAAAAGCAGTTTCACTGGCCACAGTTTGTTGAATTTTAGTTTCTCAGTCCACAGACCCGATGTTCAAGTTTTAAAATACAAAAAAGGAACGCAACCAATATTGTAAAAATACATATAATAAACAACATAATGCTAAAACAATCGCCGATGCTGTCTGCATTCCTTATGGACATTAAACGTTTTAAATACAAAAATAAAATGTATACACAAAGTGAAAATTATACTGAGTCAACGTAACACATGTAGACTTCATGCGCATTTAAGATCTAATTTTCGATTTAGAGTTGTTTATCGGCTACTAAACAACGATTTGGAGATCTGATGCGTAGGAATTCAACCACGAAGGCGTTAGTTCAAGTGGTTTATACCGCATCATAACGACAAATCGTTGTTTATTACCTTAGAAATAGCGATAATGCGAAAATCTTTACTGCATTCTCAATGCGAACTATATTTTACAGTTTCGGTACTATTTTTGGGTTGTTAATTGGTTGTTTAACAAAGTGAATTTTGTTCTTTGTGTATAGAACACTGTGCGCATGTCATGATATAGTTTTATATGGTAAACCGTTTTTTTCTATTATAATTCGTCGTGTCATGGTTATTGCGAAAACATTGTGATTATAATATAATTTTATTTTTAATTTTATTTCCGCCTTCAACTGGATAGTTTAAAAAAATGTCCGAGAAACTAAACAAAATTCTGGCTGGAGCAGCTGGAATTGGATAACCTATGTTTTCATTGGCCAAGAGAATCGAGCGTGCTGTCACACACGTCGCCACGGCTTGCAATGACATCATTGCTTTAAATTTGTGTTTGCTCAAATGTTTTAAACTGTCACATTTCTACACGGACCAATAATCAGAATATAAGTAAAATAAGTTTTGCAACAAAAAGAAAACTTGATATCTTTCAATGAGTCATCATTAAATAAATAGCATTTAATTCCGTTTTATAGTATTGGTCCTTTCTCTTATAGAGGTCTAATTACCCCAAAACGGAAGTCACATCCTCAGGGTTACATGCTGTCAGTTAGATAATAACCACATGTGGCTGAGTGCAGGATGCATATAATTTGTAAAATACAATTTAAATGATATGTTTTGGTATCATTTTAAAGGTATATATGTAAGCAATAAGAAAAAAGGCTTTTTGGGCACTACTTGTTTGTCTAGTGGTTCCCAGCTTCATAACTTTTGGCCCATGTATTCATGCGCAAAATGGCAGCCTCCATGCCTGTCAAAACCGGTGTGTTTTTGCTAAGGTAAATATTTTGAGTTACAACACATAGAACTTTTTGACATGCTGTTTTTTCAAAAGGTTATGTCCTCATGTTTCCAACAATGTATGGTGATATACTGGAAAGTAGCTTGGTCATGGTGAAAAGTGAGATCAAAATTTGAATATTTTATATGTAACAAGGAAGGAGTGTATTTGCGCATGCGTAACCTTTAAGAACTTCACCTAATATTAGTCGTCTGCACAGATTTTGAAAATGGACTCGTACAGACACACTGTACTGGAAAGAATAACTGCCAGATGCCACCTTGACCCCATTTAGGGCTGTATTTTATGGGATGGTTGCTCTAGGGGGCATGAGGGGGTAAATATGGGAAAATTAAAGCAAATTGTCCCCCCGGAGTGGCAATCCGAGACCCATTGTGTTCATCGTGTTGTTTTTCAGTTTCATTTTGACATTAATTTGCATAAGTTTCAACAATTCTCTCATTAATGTCATAATGCCTTGTGTTGTAATCCTGAATATTTAGTTTCAGAACCTGTAACTGACAATAATGCCCGCAAAGGGCGTGTCCGCACTGGCCGATGCTTTGGCCATGATGACCGGCTGACCTGCCTACTTTGAATAATACCAATTTTCCTAATTTGCAAAGTTAACAGATCCTATTTAGTTCATACGTTATTTTGTAATTGTAGTTCAATCAGGCTTTCAGCTGAAATATACATGAAATGCATGCATAAAACACTTAAGCCGCTCACGCCAACCTAGACCCCACCAAATGGAGATAGCGGCATCAAAATTTAAATCACCATCACAGTTTGGTTTAATTTGAGTATCTTTTTTTAAGTGCAGTGTTGAAAAGAACCAGGACCTCAGCCGGAACCATCAACTCATTGGTATACAAGTCAGGATGAAGTGACGAGTCATCAAAACTACTTTACTTGTCAACTACACTGGAGCGTTGGGGCGGGGCCGTAAAGCTGACACAGTTGTGTCCGTACCATCGGTATTTGTTAAGGTTAGTACATGATTACTGTCATGTATTCTACTATCTAATGTTTTCTTTTCCAGCCTGGCATTCTTCTTATCAACACCAGTAGGAAAAGCAAGAGTTTAACCCTTGTTGGGACTCTCAAACCCGTTTTAGAACTGAACTGTTCGCACATGAGCTCGACAATCTGAAGCCGGCATAGTGACTAGCCTTATCGCAGTAAATAAAACTTAGTAAACTATTGTATATGTACACTTATTGTATCTAAGTTACGCTAGTAATAACAATATTGAGTAAACATGCACAGAAAACCTTTTTATTTTCACAGATTACTCAGCAGAGAGTACTGGAACAAATTGAAAATTGCAGGCGGCTGACCTCACCCACAGGTTCAGGTGTGACAGAAGACTGTTAATTAATATCTGGCATTGACATTTTGGGATCAATTTCTTTTTTTGTTCTGTGACAGGAGGTCAAATCTGTTGATTGTTATGTAAACAAACCCTTGTCTGGGGTCAAATGGCATATGAAATGCTACATTTATATGGATTTTACCCCCAAAAATGCAGAAACTTAAAAAAAAAGTTTTGTTCAAAACTGACTAAAAACCTATTCTGTAACATTTAGAATGCCAATAAATATTGTTTTCACTTCTGACTTTATATATTGTGTCTGCCATGCCTATTAAAACTCAAACTTATGCTTAATTCTGAGTTAAAATAATGTTTTCCAGACGTACCCAAGTACATTTTTTCCGTCTAAATGTTGGCCTCAAAACACCATTATATGTGACATTTTCAATTTTATTTTTTTCCAATAAATCTTTAAACCAGTGTAATAGGACTTCATGTTCTTTCTCGAAATAGATCAGATTGACGAAAATTGTGGTTTTTAGTCAAATTTGAAAGGGTTGGGTTCTCTTAAAGGTCTAATTACCCCAAAACGGAAGTCACATCCTCAGGGTTACGTAGAATTTTTTGACATGCTGTTTTTTCAAAAGGTTATGTCCTCATGTTTCCAACACTGTATGGTGATATACTGGAAAGTAGCTTGGTCATGGTCAAAAGTGAGATCAAAATTTGAATATTTTATATGTAACAAAGAAGGAATGTATTTGCGCATGCGTAACCTATAGACGTTCGCAACAAAAAAGAAAATAATTGGGTGAATTTCTCCTTTTGCTTCATTATTTCTTTATTGTTGATAGGTTACAATATACTAATTTCAATTATTAAATATATACCTTTGTAAGTCATTAAGTTCCAGTCAATGGTTAAAAGTTCACAAAGAATTATAATTATTCAAACCACGCGTAAACAAGGTATTGTCAAACAAATTAGTAAAAAAAAGATTCATTAAATATCTTCATTTATTTTGGCAATTGATACGTTGTTTACGTGAACATAGAAACAGGCTACACATGTATCCTATTTAAAATCCAATATTTCCCAAACAAGTTCGGTGACGCATTCTTTTTATTAATGTTTTGATGTAAGTATACATTGGTGCATGTATGTGCGAAAATTTAAGAAAATCTGTCTTTTGGAATAAAATATATTGATGCATAATAAATGACGTTTCAAACGGTATTATTAGTACCCTACTTAATTGTCCAGCCAAATTCATTATTGTAACAGTAAATATAGGTAAAGCGTTTTTTATTATCAAAGTACACTTGTATATTGCCAAATAAGACATGTGAAAACATATCAGTTAAAAAAAGAACCATAACCTTGTTTGAAAAAAAGCTCCCATACATATACTTAAAACATGGATAAAAAATCGAAACTGAAAAAGTTGCTTCGACAGGTACCGTATTCAAAACCCAATATTTCCGGACAAAGGCCGGTTACCCCTATTTTTAACACTGTTGTAGTTTCATTATACAATGACACATGTATATGAACTTTTTTAACAAAATATTTCGTTTGGAACAAAATATATTCGACTATTTGATTATTAATTGATGTTTACAAAGGCATATTAAATGCATAATTAACCTCATTAAGAATCCAATAAAAGTCTTTAAACAAATAAAATGGTAACAATAGATAAAGCGCGTTTTAGCGTTAAACTGCACTTGTATCTTGCCAAACGAAGTATTAAAACAAAGATGCATTTAAAATCTCCGTCCTTATTTGGATATGAACGCTTTATATAATTGAACATTGCTAGTCACACAAACTGAAAATGGGGCTACGACAGGTAGTGTACTTAAACCCCAATATTGCTTGATATAAATGTCACAATGTTATAATAATTTACGACCAATAAAAAATGTTGTGTTTTCACTTAACATAGATGCTTTTTATATTATATATAATATCCGAGTTGTTGCTAAAATTATTTTACTTCGTATAGTGTCACTATAAGCACGAGGAAAATTGTTGTTATTGTTGTTTTTATCAATAAATCTTATAATCATATTTAGGGTTAGGGTTAGAGGGTTAGTGTTAGTGTGGTAACATCTTGTTAAATCGTGACGAACAAAAGAAAAACACATGAACTGTAGCCTAAAATACGATGAAAATAATAGATGTAATTAGGACTGACAGATGGTTAATTTATTAAAAGATGTATACGTCAGTACGATGTCTTAATAGATCCAACTATTTAAAAAGTATATATGTCGTGTATCTAGACTGAACACCATTAATCAGAGATCTATTAATAAACAAAATATTGATAGATATTTGCGTTAATTTTTACATCACACTGTAAGCATATAATTATAATAATAAACAACAAGTATTCTAATTTGGAACAGGAGTGGTTTCGCTCCATTTCAGATAATACCGTTACAGAAGTTAACTTGACAGCGTTAGTAAACACGCATTTAATACTTAAGTTGTATCACTATGGACGGGGTTATATGTTGTTGCTGCACGCCTTTATTGTTGGCGTTTGTCGTCACTAGCGTTCACGGGCAACAGTCAGGTATGTATCGCGCTTATTGTTATGTTCTCACTATCAGACCGTGTTTTTACGTATTAGTGGTATTTATGATCATTTTTCATAAAATTCAAACGATTTGTTTATTTAATTTTATAACGGCTATATAGATGTGTAAGTGGTATAACCACGCGCAATTTGAGTTTGGTTTTTCGTTGTTGTTGTTTTTTAAATTATTTTCATACTAAGTCATTTTCATTTACAAAATAGCATCTGAGTGTCATAGACAAAACATATATTAATTAGCTGAAAATAATCAGAAAAAAACAAAAGCTCAACTAATCTAACTAATTAGTTATTATTTGAAAGAAGGAATAAACAATTATCATCAAACTACTATATACGATTCATGTATTTTTTTCAGTGGATCAGCGACCTAACATTTCCGGAATATTGCGGAGTACTTCCAGCCGACTCAACGCTTTGCATGGCCTCTCGATATCTCACGTCAAACCTGGAAATCCCGCCGATCAACCAGCGTCTAACGCCTCTACGCTCCATGTTCCGGGATCAACTTCCGGTTCTTCAAATGTCGGCGGGATGAGTGCCGGAACCGTAAATATCGGTGTAACTGTTGAACACGCAAATAACGGAAATTTTGGCGTTGTACACGGCGAAACATTAACGGCTGTAGAGCCTCTGACCGGAAATGGTGATCCGATCCCTATCGCAACTGTGCACATTGATTTACCAGGTGAGCATGGTAACACGGGAAACACTGCTGTTGTCCACGCGGAAGGCGCTCCAATGAGCGATCCTATCGCAACTGTGCACATTGATTTACCAGGAAAGCATGGTAAAACGGGAAACACTGCTGTTGTCCAAGCGGAAGGCGCTCCAATAGGAGATCCTATCGCAACCGTGCACATTGACTTACCTGGTCAGCATGGTAACACCGGAAACACGGCTGTTGTCCATGCGGAAGGCGCTCCAATGAGCGATCCGATCGCAAACGAGCACCTTGACTTACTTGGTTTACATGGTAACTCGGGAACCACTGCTGTTGTCCAGGCGGAAGGCGCTCCAATGAGAGATCCGATCGCAAACGAGCACCTTGACTTACCTGGTCTACATGGTAACACGGGAACCACTGCTGTTGTCCATGCGGAAGGCGCTCCAATGAGAGATCCGATCCATATCGCAACCGAGCACAATGATTTACCTGGACAGCATGGTAACAGAGGAAATGCTGCTGCAGTCCATGCGGAAGAAGCGCCAATAGGAGTCGGGGTTGTGTTGCCAGCTGACATATCACACACCATAATCGGAAATACCGCTTCAGATTTCGTAAATGTACAGGATGTTCAAGATAGACCAACCGAGTCTCATCTATCCCCTACTAATTCAGATCCAGGTATCCCCGTTCTGTCTACAAGTTCAGGAAATCTATCTTCCCAGCGGTCAGAACCCGTTCATAGTGGTGTCCTATTACCCACGGGAGGTGCACATGTTTCAATCACGCCGCATCGCCGTCCACATGGAGTACCCCATCCACCTCGCCACAGGCGGTTTCATCATCCCCTTCGTGGTAGCCATAACGCGCCACCACCGCCGCCACATCACCGTCCCCTACCGCCATTGGTGCTCAGACACCGTCAGCCATTGGGAGCAGGCCAGGGTCCGGCAGCCGGCCAGGTTCCAAGACTGATCAGTCTTCTCGGAACGATGATAGGCGGAATTCCCGGCGTAAATGGACCACGTCTGCACGGTCCTAATCTAAACAGTTTTGGCAATATAATTAGATCTACCGGTAAACGATAAAGGAACACAATATCACAATGGCAATCATGCAAAGGGAAATGTTTCATATATACAGACATGCGCCATACTCGTGATGATGCCTTTTGTTAAGTTAATTGTCAACATGTGTGAAAGCTCGACAATGTCGAAACCCTGAATATTGTAGGGACACACAGCGTATTTCACGATGTAGGGACACACAGCGTATTTCACGAGCAGAACCCGTACTAGGCGTCTTCAAAAAGTCGGCCATAGAATCGAACTCAAAATCTCCAGGACATATGATCAATCAAACACCATTGGTTTCCGTATGTTCTCCTCTTTTAATTTACCATGACACAGGTCTTTACTAGTATTCGACTTTGATTAGCAAGTTTCTTGTTGTATTCATTCTAGTAAGCATGTTATTAAAAAAGAGAAACGCGACTAAAAAATTCTGCTAATATGGTACTCCATATAACGTACGCCAGTGTGCATATACCCATAGCTACAAAGTTGCTATGGGATAAACAGCATTAGTATTTTTGTTAATCCGATATAGGCTCGGTTTATTAACACGGTGTGCTAGCTAGTAAACTATTGATCAAATTAGATTTTGGATTCTACTTACTCCGGTATATAAATAATGTTTAGAAGTGTTTTAGTATTTCTCACTGATATTTTTATATCAATCAATACATTTCGTGATTAAAGCGAAAACAATAAATCAATGGTTCGACCTTTAAAATGACCACTCTGTCCATTTACGTCACTTTTCATCCCGACGCTACCTCGTAAGTCAGACGTGTTTATGATTAGTAGGTGTTGTCACGCCGTGCCGTAAAGCCACGTCAAAACGTGGTCACTTAACGTATGAGCCGCATGCGACGTCGGGAGTGAAGAAGTAAAAACATATCATTGGTTGTACGTCATATTACTGGTAAGAAAGTCATGTTTTGGCTAAACTTGTTTTGGTTTTTTGTTTATAAGATGACCAGTATATAAAGGGGTGTAATTACGAGGTAATCAGTAAAAGTATCACCATCTGGGGAAGAACCGCCAAAATGAAAAACTATATTTAGTATAACTATTTTAAATGCTTTATTCCAGTTGTAATACTATCGGTTTTAATTGACGGTTTATTAGCTCAATGGCCGGGTGAGTATAATAATTATAACTTATACATTAAATACAACAAGGATGATTTTTATAGTATGTTTATCACTCAACAACAACACGAGTTACTAGTCCAAAAACTTCTGTTTTGGATGACTTGTCGAGAATAGCAAACAAGCGCGTGGACACGTTCCATTAGTTCAACTGAGAATGGAATTAATTCACCACTTAACACAGGCTTCGTTCAACATTATTATTATTATTATTACAGGCAGTATTATAATAATAATAAATAATAATAATATTATTATTTTCTATTATTATTATTATTATATGTTATATTATTATTATAACAATAATAATTATTATTATTACTTGTATTATTATTATAACTATTATTATTATTTATCATTATTATTGTTATTATTATCATTATTATTATCATTATTATTTATATACATGAATATTTGTGGTATTCTTAGGTGGACACAATTTACAACCTTCGAACGAACCTGGAGGCTTCGTTAACAGCCTCGCATTCCCCCTCCCGGGTCAGACTGCTCCAGGTGGTAGCCATATCAACCACGGGAGCATTGTTGGCAGCGTGCACATCGACTTCCCCGGTGAGCATGGCAACACCGGAAGTTCTCCAATGGTTCACAGGGAAGATATCTTACCGGGCCACCAATCCAGTGGCCCGATACCCCTAGGCACCGTGCACGTGGACCTCCCGGAGGCTCATGGTAACACCGGAAGTTCCCCCGTGATTCACAATGAAGGCCCACTGAGTGGCCCGATACCACTGGGGACTGTGCACGTAGACCTACCGGAAAACACGGCAACACGCTGGATACCGCAGTGGTTCACACGGGGGACGCGCCCATAGGTAGCGAACTACAGACCGTCAATCCCGGAACAGCCCCTGGTATCCATGTACACAACCCCCAAAAGCACGGGTCATTGTCAACTGGTCCGAATTTCGACGCAAAAGACCCCTTCACTGGCGCCTCCAACGGCTTTGGGAAGGTTCAGATAAATGGTGTTTCTCCAGATTCACCGAGAGGTAATCCACATTTTCCAAGAAGAAAACCAACTCATAGAGGAGATACTTTGATGGGAAACATTGCCGATCACCATCAGCAGATAAATGGTGGCATCAATAATCCCAGCATAGATCTTACTCCATCCGGAAACAGATTCCCTGGAATCCACCAGTCACGTGACACTGGCTCGAGCCACGTTGTTCCACCAGGCGGCGGGCGCCACGGCAACCATGGATCACGCGATGCAACTGGAATGTTCCGCGACATTCAATCAGTTGGGTTACCCGGATTTCTGAAACCAAGTTTAGAGCGGAAGGGATCCATAACTGACGTCATATTCGGTAACGTCGGCGGTATGCTAGATACTGTGATGTCCATTATGACCGGCGTCTCCAATGAGCACGTGTCTCAGCCTAATCGCCACGTGCGCCTCCCCGCTCGGCAGTCGACACGACCACGTGACTTCCTTGGCAACATCCTGCAGTCCATGTTCGGTAACCTCCTGTCTGGGAAACGGAAATGAGGTGTAGGTGAGGTGAAACAGACGTAGGACACCGACATTTGATTGTGCGGTGAGCGAAACCAAATTATTATCTGCATTAAAGGACAACGAACGGAGCTGACTGTAGAAAATGTGTTTATCTATGGTCATGACCTGTGATACACAAAATGCGTAATGTATGAAATGTTGACGTTAATAGTGAAACTGACGTATATAAAATGTATGAATGTATGGAATATTTACATGCATATTGCAATGACTGCTGTGTTGTTTTTGTAGTCGTAGTATATAGGACCTGTTCTTTTTCACATACGGTAATATCAGTAAACCTTGCCGCGCAAAGTAGTGCATATATGACGCGTGTCGTGGGAAAATCGGGCTGAATGCATGTGCGTCAAGTGTCGTCCTGGATCAGCCTGTACAGTCCACTTTCCAAACCATCTTTTCTACATAAAAGTCCATTCTTCCAGGTTGAAAAACAGCCACATTTAGTGCTATGTGATTTCGACAAACGATGACGTTGTATTTTTTGAATTCTGTAATGTTATATAATGAGAAGTCGCCTACATATTTAGTGTACACTTAGCCAAAGAGTAGATTACATGCTCAAATTATTTCGACGGATAGATTCAGTGCTCCAGAAAAATATTTGTACTGGACAGAAATGTACGCTTAAGCCTCAGTCACACATTCCCGATTATGGCTCCCGATAGTTTGTACTGGGCATAAATGTACGCTTTAGCCTCAGTCACACATTCCCGATTATGGCTCCCGATAGTGTCCCGACAGCTCTACGATACAAACAATAACAAAGTCAGGTGTCAGGAGATGTCGGAACACTGTCGGTACGCTGTCCTAAGAATCGGGAATTATCGGGACATGTTCGGCGTGATCCGCAAAGCACTCTCTGTCGGGATAGATTCGGCTGTCTCGATTCAAATTCGGGACGGTGTCGTGACGTTATCGGGACAATGTCCTGTGGAACGGGATTCATAATGCATTATACATTATACAGAAATATCACGTCTGGAGTATTGCGGCAGTCACAAATTACCGATTATGGCTCCCGACAGCGTCCCGATAGCGCAACGATACAAACAATCAAACAGTCGAGAATGTCGGAACGCTGTCGGGACGCTTTCGGGACATAGTCGGTAAACGGTCGGATCGCATTCGGGAGAATCGGGACGCTGTCGGGACTCTGTCGAAACGCTGTCTGGACGCTGTCGGGACATATTCGATCTTATGATCAAAAAATTTAATTTCGAGCCCCGAATCTCAGAATATTGTCTGGACTTTTGACATATTTGATTCGGGATGCTGTCGGCATAAGAACGGCAGTAAAAATCGGGAATGTGTGACAGAGGCATTACTTCTGAAAATTTAGGAGTAAATGTTACTATCACTTCAGAATTTGTGGGTGTAAATGTACACTCTATGCTGGGTTAGTGGGGGTAAATTTACATCCAACAATACATTATTATATGAGCAGAGGAGCAGAGTATTATAACAATAATCATTTATAATGCAGCCATTTGAATACAATAATATTACAAGTAAGAATTATGAACATTTTATTACTTTTTTGCTATTAAACTACTAAACATATCAACTGCACATTCAAGTAGACGGGCTTGTTAAATCTTAAAAGTGTTCTGTCTTCTAGTAACTAATGTACGCGAACATCTGAAAAATTGGGCGTAAATAATAATAAATATACATGGGCCGCTGCGGATAGATACCTTTCTCCTTCGAACTATATTTGGAGTGATTAGAAATACAATTAATGTGGACAGTTTAGTTTATTATTAAAACGTAACAAGAAGAACAGTATTTTGTATAGATCAAACTGAAAACAACAACAACAACAACGGCAGATAAAACGGCTTACATATAGGGAACAAGTGCAGCTTATTAATAATACCAAGGATATAAAGCGCAAACCCAATGTACGAGAAATACAAATTCTTGCATTATATGCGAATCACTCAATATATATCTAAATTGATAACGACAATGAGATTAACACTATCTTACACAAAATAAACAGTAAATGCGATTACCGACTACCCGCTATATATAATCTGTATGGGATTAAACGCGGATCGTATCTGGCATGCCGAGACCAGTCGCGGTGAAAGTGGATGATAAATATGTCTATGCAACACCAAATTACGTGTATTTACAGTTTAATAACATATATATAATCGAATAAAAAACGAAACTAAAGAACTGTACACAACTTCTCTAACAGTAGCTTTAAATACAAGATTTTAGTACCCTTTTCGTATGTCGAAGATAATTCAGTTTAGTGTGAAAATAAAATATTCAGAAAAGTGTTGCAAGCAAGAAAGAAAGCTATAACGTGTACGTTATTTCAAACAAAGTTTGTATGATACATCTATCATCGTCTCTGGATAAGGCTTCTGTCGATTTATTATTTTATAATCTCTGTTTAATATATATTCGTGTACTTACCTGAATATCGTTCTATAAATAGCGGTCCCGACACTGACACAAACCTCTGCACTAAAAGGGTTCACGAGAACAAAATTGCCTTTTCTCCACAAACCTACACCTATACCAAATATGCCGGTGTATAATCATTTGGCACACCACCATTCGTATTCTGAACAATTTATATTCGAAACACTATTTACAGGAAATGTTCGAAACGCAGGTTTCCTGGAAATGCATTCTATACACAGACGATGACGTCACACGTCTAACGACAGTAAATGTTTGAAACGCAGTTTACCGGAAAGGATTGCAACACGGTGAAAGCAGAAAGAATGAAGGCACCAGACCGTGTCATCACCCCTGTACGTCGGTAAACCAATTTGCAGATGATAAATCAAATTTCAGAGAAAACATGTCGGACAAATTACTTATTACCATACTTTATTTACAAAAACTCATATCTTTAAGGTAAGTTTCAACATTTAAAATGTCGCACACGATGCAATGATATTTTGTACGTATAATGCGCTGTTACAAACGATTCCTAACGGCAATTATTGGCCAAATTAGTATGAATTTGGTGAAGAATGTAGAAAAATCAGTAAAGATGGCAATATTTTATGTAAAAATGTACTGATCAATTAATGTTTTTGCAATTATTAATGTACGACCATACGTATCAGCCATTCGTCTTTGTATATCTGCTTCATGTGTTGTTTAAATGCACCAAAATTACGTTATATTGTTATTTTCGTGGGACAATATGTAAAATTGATAAAGCCCTAACATTAAGGTGATAAAGTCCAAACTATTTTTTTAAAACTGAATGGATAATAACCAAACTTGTACAACAGTGCTTTACGTAAATGTTATAATTGTATGCATTTAAACCATTTTGAGCGAGATTTTAACACTGTTGACCACAAAAGTTCACTAAAGCATTGTGCAACAATTTTATGGTCGTAAACATTGTTAAGGTCCTTATCACAGTAATACTTTACTGCTGAAGAATTATTCAAAGAAAATGCCAGTTTAAAAACTTCAAAAAGTGCGGGACCAGATCTGATCTGAACTGAATTTATAATAAACGGCAGAGATGAACTGCTTAAATTGTTTAACAAATTATTATTTTTTGGATATTTTCCAGATAAATGGACCGAATGTTTTATCGTACCAAAACATAAGAAAGGAGATTTAAATAACCCAAATGTTAGGTGTCATAGCTAAATTGTTCACAAATTTGATTTAAAGTAAGCTATCAAACTGGGCTGAAAATTATCATGTATTGCTGGAAGCAAAAGCTGAATGTCGTGCGAAATGGGAACAACAGATAACGTATTTGCCCTTCACCGTCCGCATACATGAGTAGGAAGCATTTTAACATGCCTATATCAATACCACTTGAACCTTTTGAGTACAATATATCTTCCATGTCATTGATATACAAAGAAAAAAGAATCGGGAACAAAACACTCGCCTTGTCTTAACCTAAATGACTATCAAATGCAGTTCCGATATCATTATGATGTCTTACTTTCGTGTACACATGAGTAAACATTGCTTTTATAACTGTAAAACATCGTCCTCGAATACCAAATCTGTATATTCTGTACCAAGGGTATCCCTTACAATCAATCAATCAATCAGTCAATCAAAGGAGCACTTGTATAGCGCAAAACTTTATGTTGCATAGTCATGTTTAGTCAACACCATATATCGTTTTTGTCCATGTTAGAGGAGCTGTTGTTGATTACTACTTTCATTTTTTTATTTGATAACTATGATTCTACCCATTTTAGAGGAGTTCCACTTAAACCAAAATTATCAGTCAAGGTCTGCAGTACAATAGGAATGTCCACTGTATCGAAAGCAGCACTGATGTCAATCATAACAACGATGGTTACTTGGTTAATATCAGCCCTACCTAACAGATCACTATACATTGTTATAATTGCAGTCTCAACGCCGTGGTTTAAACGATACGCACCTTGATGGGACAGAAAAATATCATTTGTTTCGATGTGTTCAACAATTTGCTGAACAGCAGCTTTCTCAAGTACCTTGGACAGAAATGACAAGTTTGAGACAGGTCTTGAATCCTGTAGCTCCAGGGGAAGACCCTTTTTTCTTCAATAAAGGTCTTATCACAGCAGTTTTCCATTCTTGTGAAAATGTATAGGATGCAAGTGACCTGTTTACAATTTCCGTAACAACTGGCAACACGCAATGTTAGTTTTCCTTAACATTCGGAGTTGGAATAAGATCCAGTTCACAAACTGTTGATTTCTTGATGAGCTTGGCTATATCAGATTCAGTCATTGGCCTAAACTGTTCAAAAGATGGCCTGTTGTTGACATCAAATAGAGTTTCAACAGTTCGAGATGCTGGTTTATGATCAATCTTGTCTTAGGTGTCTCTGAGCTTTGCAATTTTGACCGTAAAATACCACAAGAAGTCATTAGCCGGAGTTACATCACTAGCAACTGATGGTAGAGGATTGTCTTTCTGCATCCCAAGTAGTTTTGACGTTACTTTCTACAGGGCTTTGGGCTTGCCTTGATAGAATTCATTTTTAGCGACAGTCAGTTCAGTTGTGTAGCAATTTCTGACTTTTTGTACACTTTTCAGTCAAACTAGTTTGTGTGTATAACTTAGACACAAATAATTTGTATATATATATATATATAATGTAATGTATTTCTCTTTCTTAAAGCATGATAATATTATTTGTTCCTATTTGTATAATTGTTATTCATGACTGTCATGGGCCATGTTGGCCTTATTCGTTTTTATATGCTACATTGTACAATTTTTAATAAACTATAAATTTCTTCTATTACATGTAATAAAAATATGTATATGTAATGAAAATATGTCAAAATAGCACAAAACAAACCTTCCTTTGCAAAAAATACTCATTTTATCGCGCAGTTTGAGCTTTATCCAGTTTAAGTTTGGACTTTATTCACACATTTTCTTAAAAAAGTTCGGCTTTATCCATAAATGAGCCTACCATTCCAATATATAAATGTATTTAACCCAGAAATCCCTACGGTATCAACTAATAAACGTTTGAATGCCCTTCTAGATAGATTATATCATTATTCTGTAACGGTTTTGTTCAATAATTTGTCGATTTAGATGCAAAAAATAAAATAAATACGTTGCATTTTTTGAATATTGTGTAGTTCCTCCAGACAATTTATACATTTCGTTGGACATTACTTAAAACGTGTGTACAATAATTTTGTATTTATACTGACTATAATCGCCGAAAAATTCAAAATATGTACCTACATGTCAATTGCGGACGACATGTTATGTCTGAAATTTGATTTATCATCCGCAATTTGGTTTACCGACGTACAGGGGGTGGTCATGCTGCTGTTAAATATCCTAATTTGAAATTACACGTTGTATGTACGAATGACAAACGGCGGATCGCTGAGGAAGTCGAACTTGACCCGTCGGCAGATGAAACAACACAGAAGGAGCAGCACGGTAAAAATGACACAAGTGACCACTATATACACCGCGATCCGCCAAAGAAAGTCGTCCTGAGTATTATTGTCAGTTGTTGCATGTGGAGTCGGCGTAACACTTGAAACTTCTAAAAACACGATAGCTGTAATATAGATGTAACTGTATGTATCAAACTGCTATAGATCTAGTACCGAATTAAACACGTTTAAAAATAACAACAAAATCTCAATGATATTCATACTATTGAAGTTAAAATATTGGAGTAAGCATTTATGTTCATGTATACCGTGTATGTATCAAACTGCTTTAGATCTAGTACTGAATTAA
Organism: Congeria kusceri; assembly: GCA_027627225.1. Classification (NCBI taxonomy): domain Eukaryota; kingdom Metazoa; phylum Mollusca; class Bivalvia; order Myida; family Dreissenidae; genus Congeria; species Congeria kusceri. The sequence continues at coordinate 7,892,442 of CM051025.1, forward strand.
ACACGTTTCAAAAAGAGACACAATCTTTATGTTATTTATACCATTATGTAAGAATAGTGGAGTAAGCATGTGTACTATTTAAATTATTCTGCATATACACCACACTCCAAATGTTAACGTCCATAAATTTATTTTAATACACGGATTGAGCAACTCATCCCTGCCGTGAACAAAGTTTTCTAGCGTCTTACGTGCGAATACATGTATAGACATTATCTAATTATCCCACAGTTTTCTAGCGTCTTACGTGCGAATACATGTATAGACATTATCTAATTATCCCACACAGTACATGTAACTACTAAAGTTACCCAACCTTCTCTGTTCGGCTTTTTGTTCTCCACTGCTTCTGTTGGCCAGCAGGTCTGGTTCGGATCTAGGGTCTCATGGTGCATGCAGGCTGGCTCCTTGGTCGTGTGGATCCCCGGGAGGCACGGGGAACACTGCAGGCACCCGCCGCCAGATTTCCTAAAGAATCCTTAAACAACATTAAGCAATTAATATATTTTATTTTCGTGAAGCGCTAAAAACCAAATGGCAAAACACTAAATAAGAGATGTCGTCTGTTAGGGCAGAAGAGGCGAGAAGCCTGGTTCGAGAGCACTCCGCTAGAGGGGGAACTCAATACGGCACTTCTCAAGATCGATGCAAGGCGGTATCTTGTAGCGATATGTCTGAGATGGCGGTGTGACAATGAGCTAGACAATAACACACCTAGTAAACATACACATTGCGTAACAAACAACAGCACATTTTGAGATCCATATTCATATATATAAGTCCAAACTATACCAACCTGTGCCGAATAACTAATGTTCTGAAGACCGGTATCTGCAATTTAAGTGTTTCAATCCATATTCTTACTTATTATAATTAATTGAAAGATCAACATAAGAAAAAAAAAAAGAAAAAAAACTAATTTTGTCTTTGTTAAATCAAACCAGTTTTTTAAATTCCAAATATTGTATTTTTTCTTTAAGTTAAATAAAAGCTCGCTATTGTTTCATTTCGGTCGTTTTCCATTGGGTTAATCCATTAACTGTATCCGCTAAACCCTTGCTTTTAATAGGCCATATCGAAATGCAATTCTATAAATGTTTTATCAAACTATTGAAAACAACAAGCAGTTTGTCAGCATTCGTTGTCTAAGTAAAGATGATTGCTAGCAAGCCCTTGTTATATCAACAGACACTTGCATATATTATTAAAAGCAATGTATGTGTTATACGCTATATTTTGACGCTAAATGGATCATTCATATATTTGCATTAAACAATTACCCGTTACCAGCAACCTTGGGTAGGCACTGGCAAACAAACAATTGTTTAAGGTTGGCCTAGTAGGCCAGTGTACTCGGCTTTCAAAATAAATAACAAATACCTGTCTTGCACGATCCGCACTTTCGGTCTCGATTTCGCCTACAAGGTATAATTTCTATTTGATTTTCTGTGCAAGTCTTACAATATCTGCAGACACCGGCATTTAATCGTCTTGTAAATGTGAACAGCGGGCATTTCCGGCACTTGGCGTTTTTGTGTCGTCGACAGTGCCGCTGGGTGTACTGACCGGGCACGCAGATGCTACACTTCCGGCAGGTACCGCCGCTGACGTCATTGAACGTTTCCGGCGGACACGGTTCACATACCGTGTCCCGGGCCGCCGTACAGTTTTCTTTCATTTGGAACCCCTTTGCACACACCGTGCACGGTCTGCACTGATCTTTTCCGGATGCGGTAGCATCATAGTATGACAGCACCGGACATTGAGTAGCGCTTCTATAATGCTGGAAATGTGCATGTAAATAGTGTAAGTATTAAAATATACACGATTATTTGAACAGTATCTTACCATAGATACAACTGTCGAGCTCATTATGATCGATTCATTTAAAAGCCTGGGGCGTATTTGGGCACAATCGACTTCGTTTTCAGGGTAAAAGCGGAAATTAAAAGGCCTTATTAAGCGATTTTCGTGTTTTCAAGAAATGTCCTAAAATGTCTTAACTTTTATGACTTAATCAGCTGGTCATCTGGACTAAAAACACACGTATATTCTTTCACAGAAAGCGTTAGAAGCGTTAATAAAAAAACGATATGCCTCTGTCGGGGCTCGAACCCAGGATTCCCGTGTCTAACACGCTAGCCACTATGTTAAATGGACTCGTATACTAGAATATGTCATTTAGCGCTATGTCAGTGATACACGTGTTTTGTAAAAAATATCAATGAATAGGGTTACACACGCTTTATTTTGTTGCCATTCTAATCGATGTCTATTTATTAACTACTCATTATGAGTAATTGATGAATAGACATATATATATATAACAGAAATGTTAGTTTTCTGTCTGAAATCGTTGACAAACAATTTGGAAACTGCTTTTATGCCAATATGTGAATAAGTCCCTTTAAAAAAGATAAATTTAACAAAATATCGATTGTCAAACACACATCCGTATCAACATGGTAAATTTCAATTTATATATAAAGCATTTATTTTCATGTAATGAATCTCTCGATATAGTTCTGACGTCATTGATCCGTCATATATATTTACATTTATCTCTAAGTACATTATTTATCTGGAATTCCTGCCTTTGAACTGTTTATAATGTAAATATCCCACTGTTTTGGTGACTACATGCGATATATAACAAATCCCCAAAGTGTTGCAAAATGATATTTAGTTCTTTGAAACGAACAAGGTGTGTTCAAATTTGGGAATATTTGTTATTCGATAACTGAAATGTAATAGATTTCCCGCCTTGCGTTTACCTGCTCACAGTTTAATATTTATACTGCATAGCCGCATGGTCTGTTGCACGCCGCTCTAGATAGATTATAAATAGTTAAACTAGAACACTCAGTCGTCGATATTTATAACGTAGATAATTATGTCTGATTAAAACATTGTATATGCTGTGCGGGCCCTTCAGTTAACATACGTATGTAGGTCAGATAAACTTCGTCATGCGGCAGACATTTAACATTAATATACACACCAGGTGTTGCTACGAATGAGGCGTGTCGTGGGAAAACCGGGCTTAATGCATGTGCGTAAAGCGTCGTCCCGGATTAGCCTGTACAGTCCGTGCAGGCTAATCAAGGACGGCACTTTCCGCCTACAGTGGATTTATCTTTAGAAGAGACTTCCTTGGAACAGAAAATACCTTAAAAGCGGAAAGTGCCGTCCTGGATTAGCTTGAGCGGACTGCAAACTACCCACATGCATGCAGCCCGGTTTTCCCACAACACGCCTCAAATGTATTTTGTTTCGTTCTTGGTATTGTTGCATCGTCTCAAACACTAAAACATGGTCTGCTATTCACCTCTGCTATACATTTTGAATAATTATGTCCTTACCCCATGTCACATTAAAGACAAAACAATCTCTGAATGCCAATGTTTAATAGCAGGGACTGCATTCCCGCCACATATAAATTAACATGTTCTATTTAACAAGTTACACACCAATGCAAACCATTTTCGGAAAATGCGTTACGAAAGCATGTTATGAAGACATACATTGATGCGCGACGCAAATAGCTAATACCTATCACACATTAACTACCTGATTACGTATTAACTGACATAGTTTAGTGACCTACTTAACTAATAATCAATTTCAACACTACTACCGGCGAGCGGAACAATTCTATTTTCACTGCCTTGCTTTCACTAAATCTGGTGCATTTTTAGAACAAAGCAGTTTACTCTTACCGGCAATAGCGCGTGCATTTTCTCCAGACATATTTGCGATATCACAACAAATATGCTGACGACATTTGTTGACATCAAATCCATTGCTGCAAATTTTGCATCATTGCATTTCCCTGAACAATGTTACATTTTTGAAAGCAAAATGTTCGCACACAAATGTTTTAGTGCATTTTACTGAACGACTAAACACGCCATTGTTCGTTGTCAACGTATGTCCTCACACAACTACAGCAATTAAAATGCCGCCAATACTTGGGCTCAAGGCCGAGGGATAATGTTTACAAATTAAATACGCAGTACATGACTTGTCGTTATAAACGCCCCTATGCGTTTGGAAGCCCGCCAAGTTTTATCGACGGTTATCTAAATTGAAAGCGGGGTATTGGTCTGGTAAAATGTAAAAGGACCTTTGAAATATGAATACACTTCCGTGTTGTAGTGTATATTACGATATTTACGATATATGTTAAAGGTGCTTGTAAAATTTGCGTCTTTCAGAAGTTTTCTCCACTGATCTTTTACTCTGGGATGACATGTAGAGCACGATAATATGTAGCCGTTGTTAATGGAAAAGAACGAAATTACAAACTGCGTTATTTTATTTAAATAATGCGTTATGAAAGTAACATAATCTACATGTATATCTGTAACCATTATCAAACATGGTTTTTATTTAACATGTTTTAGCCTGCTTGAATTTCAGTGTTTATAAGTATTTTCGTTGACGTTGGTAATTTGGTCATATATAATGACTAATATTATGACGTTAACTAAATGTATTTTGATGAATTATCATAATCCTTATTCGTAATGGGCCCGTTTCATAAAGATTTCGTAAGATTTTTTTTTTATGAAACGCTCAGATTTCCTTACGAACGTCGAACACATGTTAACGTAAGAAAAGCAATCGTAAGATCATATTGAAACGGGCCCAATATCCCTTCACTCGATATCAACGTCCTTAACTTTTATTGTTACTATTTAGTGCAAACTCTTGTGTATTATATAGAATACACTGATTTAAAACAATGCTGCATTGGTTAAACATTCCCATTTCATACACGTGTCAACATTCTGTGTTAGATATTAAAACGCACGCAAAAGAATATACATTTTTGTAATTAAAATGTCATAAAATGTCTTAAATGCAAATATATTATACAAGTAGTGTACATTAGTAAAGTGTGTAAAATAATTCAAATGCAAAACATGCGTCATTTTCCGTATGCAGGTGTTTCAGCAAATAATAACAAACGGGCTTAATTTACGAATAATAAAAGTAAGATGTATGACACCAGTTCATAATATTTGTCTTTAAGTATACGAGTATAGCGATTAACTCATTATTATTTCGACATACTTGCACGAAGTCTTGACTATATATATATATTCATTGTCCTATACGTAATGACTCAAGCATCACATTCCAATTGATTTCATGGCATGCTGAAATACAAATGACAAAATAATTGCGCATTATAATATAAAATAGCATAACAAACGATCAGGAAGTTAAGAATTCGTCTTTATCAGTAAATGCAACTGGTAAAATCATTATTTAAATTTTAAGCATTCTTAGCATTGACATAAAAATGTGTTTCATTCATGTTCCAATTATCTTTTATTTTGAATGTTTTATTCCCCATATATAAACATATTAAAGCGCAATATTAGGAAATAGTTCACTATCGCAATTTCGGGCCTTTGTCTATGCTTCATCATAATCTAGGATTAGCCTCTATATTGAAAAAGGTCTGTAACGAGATGGACAAACACTATATAGTTGTAAATAACAATAATACAGAACCATGTTACAATATATTGCAATATATTGTAACACACAAATGCATTATACCACAAACAATGTAGACAAATAAAGGCAAACATCAAATAACATGAATGAGTTATTCTATGCTGAACTTTCAAAAATGCCCTCTCTATCAATTTCCGTTCTATCCGGTCAGTTTCATGTAATATTTTGATTGTGACTTGTTATAGAATTATTTCTTTGCCTTTAAGTACATATACTGTAAAATATTATTTGGAGTGGGATGCATTAATTTAATTGCAGCTTAGAATACAATATACATGTAATTTAGTATATTGTTACAGCTCAAATACAGTATTTAACGAGCATTCTCAGCTTATCTAAACAGGGTCATTCAAAAGACATTTACAAAACAAATGCGGCGTTTCGTAGGAAATCCGAGCTTAATGCATGTGCGTAATGTGTCGTCCCGGATTAGCTAATCCAGGACGACACTTTCCGCTTTTATGGTATTCTGTTTCGATGTAATCTCTTCTAAACATAAATCCACTGTAGGCGAAAAGTGTCGTCCCGGATTAGCCTTTGCGAACTGAACAGGCTAATCCGGGACGACACTCGATACACATGCAAAAAGCCCGGGTTTCCCACGACACACCTCAAATTTAAGACAGTCACTCGTATATGATGCATATTTTATTTCTCGCACACTACCACACTTTTAATGATATAGGTTAACATTACATCTGGAGGGAATATAATGCAGTACATGGCAAACCAGGCTGGTTTCTCTGAAGTCTTGCGCATATAAATACTTATTTTAAAACATAATATACACGCATGTTTTTAATTTAATACGCATATTTTAAGCCACAGATGCTTTGTACACTTTATGTGCAAACTTATAACAGATATTAGATGTTTAAATGTCCAACCTGTACAAATATTTCTTGTTAAATATTTTATTGTTGGACACAAAGTCAAAGCCGCACTCACTGTTTTCAGTGCAAACTTTTGGAACAGAACCAAATGCGTGTTTTCGAAACATACTTCTCTGTACACAGTTTGCAATGTGCTTTGTTCGAAAAAGTTTGGCGGTTACGCGTAAAAGTAATCACACATTTATCGAAGAAATTATATTATCATGCAAACTCCATTCCATAATTTTTTTGCTATTGGATTCATTTAACCCAATAAATCGATGCGCGTCTTGCATGACGACAACTTTGCATGTCAAATATAATAAACGTCGTGTTACCGGAACCCTCCGAATGGACGAAATGGACCCATAAACTGCGGCCCCGCGAACTCTGCATACGGGAAATGGCCACCAGGCATCAACCCGCGTGGAAAGATACCCATGTGCTGGTCGTAACCCATGACAAGTAGCGGAAGCGGTATTCTGCCACCGGCACCTGGACGGAAATCTAAAAACGGACCTATAAGCATTCTAGGGAGAATCGTTCGAAACCCTACCCCGGGTATACGAGGTCCAATGTATCTCTCCCTCATGTCCAAAGTGCTGGGCAAATGTCGACTGAAATCTATTAGACGACTACGTCGAGGGAGCAGTCTGCTTTCGCCTGTCTGTGCTGACGCCTGGCTGATTCCATAAGGAAGATCGCTCAACGGCGTTCCAGGAGCGACGCTATCCCTGTGGATAACCGGATGTGGAGAGTGGTTCTCATGCTGGCCCGGCATATCCACATGGACGCTTGTTCCGGTATGTGACGGTAGACTGTGGGTCTGTCCGATACCTTCCCTGTGGATGACTGGATGTGGAGAGTCGTTTCCATGCTGGCCCGGCATATCCACATGGACGCCTGTTCCGGTATGTGACGGTCGACTGTGGGTCTGTCCGATACCTTCCCTGTGGATGACTGGATGTGGAGAATCGTTTCCATGCTGGCCCGGCATATCCACATGAACGCCTGTTCCGGTATGTGACGGTCGACTGTGGGTCCGACCGATACCTTCCCTGTGGATGACTGGATGTGGAGAGTCGTTTCCATGTTGGCCCGGCATATCCACATGAACGCCTGTTCCGGTATGTGACGGTAGACTGTTGGTCTGTCCGATACCTTCCCTGTGGATGACTGGATGTGGAGAGTCGTTTCCATGCTGGCCCGGCATATCCACATGGACGCCTGTTCCGGTATGTGACGGTAGACTGTGGGTCTGTCCGATACCTTCCCTGTCGATGACTGGATGTGGAGAATCGTTTCCATGCTGGCCCGGCATATCCACATGAACGTCTGTTCCGGTATGTGACGGTCGACTGTGGGTCCGACCGATACCTTCCCTGTGGATGACTGGATGTGGAGAGTCGTTTCCATGTTGGCCCGGCATATCCACATGAACGCCTGTTCCGGTATGTGACGGTCGACTGTTGGTCTGTCCGATACCTTCCCTGTGGATGACTGGATGTGGAGAGTCGTTTCCATGCTGGCCCGGCATATCCACATGAACGCCTGTTCCAGTATGTGACGGTCGACTGTTGGTCTGTCCGATACCTTCCCTGTGGATGACTGGATGTGGAGAGTCGTTTCCATGCTGGCCCGGCATATCCACATGAACGCCTGTTCCGGTATGTGACGGTCGACTGTTGGTCTGTCCGATACCTTCCCTGTGGATGACTGGATGTGGAGAGTCGTTTCCATGCTGGCCCGGCATATCCACATGCACATCTGTACCGCTATGTGACGTAATACTATGTATATGTCCGGTGCTTTTCCTGTAAATGACCGGGTGTGGGGACTCGTTTCCATGCTGGCCCGGCATATACATATGAACGCCTGTTCCGGACGATAAACTGTGGCCCAGTCCGGGAGCTTCCCAGTGAACAACCCGGTGCCGTGAATGGTTTCCATGTTGACCGGGTAAATCGTTATGATCGTTAGAACCCCGACCTGCTTATGAAAACAAATCAGATTTTTTTTGCAAGAAAATCATAAATCACGAATAATAACCGTTACCTACTACCAGTAAATAAAATTAATGGTGTTGTCTAACATAAATAATATTATTAAATATATTCCGGGATCATCTGTCACATGATGCACTGTAATTGTATATACATGTACATGCATTTAAAGTTCATATAAATAATAAATAATTTGAAAATTCTTTATTAATTATCACACATTATTATATAAGCACATACAGAAAAGTAATAATAGGGTTTTAATCATTGTTACCCTTCCATAAAACGGTAAGTTTCGGTTATACCAAGCATTGATTAGTTTTTGTCAGGACGAAATTTTGTCGTTCCAATTTAGTTAATTGCATTTACTAGGATTGGTCCCAAAGTAAGCACCTAAAGCCTTAACGGTTGATCTAAATATTTTGTCGTGAAAACACATTCATTTTCGCGTTTGACTTGCCGATTCATATGCCTTCGGATTTATGTTTATTTAATTTCAGACCCCAAAATGACCAGAAATTATCGATTATATTAATGACAATTGGTATTTCATTGGTATTTTTAAGAAAAGAAAGGGTAGTAACGTCGATCTAATTTTAACTATAACGAAGTGCTGAGAGGGGACAGCCCTGGCACATTCCTCTATGTATTTAAAGAAATTAGATGGTCATCCATTGTTCATTACATAGAAACATATTTCATTGTATTTCAGTTTAACCAATTTCATAAAGTTGACCTTAAAACCGATTTTAAGACAGTGAACATCACTTCCCATTCTATTGTATCGAATGCTTTCTTAAAGTCGACAAATAATACAGCACAATATCCTGTATTTGACGAATATTGAAACCATTAAATCGGTTTCTTATAAGTCCTTGCTGATCAAATATAGGAATAATGAAACTCCAGAGACAACATCAGGAGAGAAACCCTTATTACCATCCGTTGGTCCTTTATTTGAGGCAAGTGATTAATTGCCTATACAATACAGGACATTACATACAACATAACACACAACATAAAAATGATTAAAACTGGGGTCACCGCCTTGGAACGGTCAATGCGAAGCATTGGGAGTTTAAACCGGTTTAAGGCATGCCGAACCTAACACTAAGCCCAGAATTAATCACAAAACACGCACTTGTAAATAAACTTTAATCTCATAGCATTGCAATTCAAATTAAATAGTTATAAAAGAGGATATAAATTCAATTGAATTATAATTTAATTACTCAATGGTTGAATGTTTACCAGAGCAACAGAATTGCAACTTTCTGAGGCACAATGAATACTAATGCTTTTTGGTACAACGAATTATAAACGTGGAACTAGAACCCCTGCCAAAAATGTTGTAATCAATTTCAATACAAACAAAGCGAAACTCCAGCTGCGACAAGACTAATGATTTTGATACAACGCATTGTAAACGTTGAACTAGAACCCTTGCCGAAAATGTTGTAATCAATTTCAAGAAGTGATATTCGCCTCTTGTTTTCTAGTTTCTCATGATCGCCTTTCTTTAAAGCAGTAAAGAATACACTGTTTTGGGGTATGCGTTATTTTGCGCGATTCAATACATTCTGTAATACAATAAAAAGTCACGGCGATATACAATCGATATACAATCCCAAAATGTCTGATCGGTTAAACTAAGACCAGGACTTTTGCTAGGTTTCATGGCAGTTAAAGCGTCGGAGAGTTTAGGTAAATGACCTTTACATATAGTTGTGTCGTTTTCTGTTACAGTATTTTCAAATGTAACTGAGTAAAGGTAAAGCTTTTATTCTGAGTATGCAAAAGCTTTTGATTTGTATAATGAATATGAATAAATATTGCTGCTTGATTGACAATGGCTTCTATGTTTCTAACATGTATGCTATCAACGTGTAGAGAAGATATTTGTTTCTACTTTGCCTTGAGTTTTCTTGACTTAAGAAAGTTTTAGAATTGTTTTGCCTTCTTCCATAAAATGAAGTCTGAAAATGGTAAATTTCTTTTACGTCGTTCGCCAATTATATAGTTTTTGCTTTATAAGTTATGCCTTTAGTATCGTTTGATAGTATGTTATTTAACGCAGCTTTAAGAAGATGCAATGTATTTTGACGTTCGTTTTTTTGGCATTTGTTTAACTTTACATTTAAATATTTTCCAACAAGTTTGCTTTGCATTGACCGTTCCAAGGCGGTGACCCCAGTTTTATTCATGTGTGTTTTGTGTTTGTTGTGTGTTTTGTGATGTGCTGTGTAATTTTTTGTCAAGTGGTCACTTGCCATAAATAAAGGACCCCCGGCTGCTTATAAGAGTTATCTCCTGCTGTCGCAACTGGAGTTTCGGTTTGTTTATATTTTAGTATTTATATTTAACTGTAACTGAATATCGTTGTTAACTTTGGTACAGTATTCCAGCTCATTTAAAATTTATTCATTTCGTTTCCAAAACCCTGGACCACGTTTAGATGCGGTATTTAATTTGATGGATATGGCCAAATGATAAGTAGATTGATTAAGTACGAGTCTAATATCGCTTGAATGAGCGTCAGGGATACTATTTCTATCAACCAAAATTCTATACTAATTTAATCAGTTTGATTTTTCCTCCCGTTTTTCCATCTGGCATCATTTCTGTAAATTGTTTTTGTTGGATTAAAATATTGCCATATATCAGTAAGATTTTCATTTCGTTTTCATTAAGACAAATTGCCATTAATTTTTATTCATATCGTGAGTGGGATATTCTATCACCTGTGACCGATGTTAATCCGTTACAGTAAGGCAATTTACTGGAATGTGGCCTTTGTTGTCGGTTATGCAATTATCACGAAGTGGTAATTTCTCGAAAATATCATGTGACGCAATTTGGAGGAAAACCTTTCTCTTTCTGCTTGGAATTCGTTTCTGATGAGCGTGCTTTAATTAATAGAATTGCGGGTAAATTAGCATATTACATGTATTCAAGTTGGTGAGTTTAATATAGCGTACCTAACAACCCCCAAAATAGATCTACAAACAACAGTGAAAATCAACTTAAGAAACAAGAAAAAAAAAAAAAAAACATGTACATACGTGTTCCATCATTTACATGAATTCCGTGTACACCACTGAAATCACGTGAGGCAGAAAAAATAACCAAGAGCACGTATATTGTCCCCATGGCAACATGTACAGAATACTTCTGCTGTTTCATTGCTGCCGCTGCTTTAGGAATGTAAAATTCAGCATGAATGTGTCATTATACTCCACTGCTCTTTAGTGGTCATACTATTGAGTCTGTTGGAACTATATACCTACGAATCGGCGGCAATTATAATACTATTTCGTTGTGTCCTTGCGATTTGAATACAATTTTGTCCATAGTAATTTATGTTGAAAATAACCCGTTTTTGCATAAGTGTCCAATGCCAATTCACAGTGCGTGGAAGATATTAATAAAGTTGCATAATATTTATTATTATTCATTCCTATCATGCATTTTTAATAGCGGCATTTTAATAAGCATTTAGTATAATAATGGACATACTTAGTATATATGGAAATATGAATAATATGGCATGTAAGTAAATTATTCCAAACTTAGATTATTGTATGATTTGATAATGTCTTTTTGAATGGCATCTCTTTTCTTCGATACTGTAGTTTATTTTTGTTTCTTTCTGCTTATCGTCAAATTTAAACCTTGTATCTTCCGTAACTTTGAAACATAATATTATCCAAATGTTTTAACACAACTTGAACATTAGGTCCTATATGGAATATGTGAAAATGCACGTTTTTTTTATTAACACTCAGAAAATATATGTTTATGTCATTCTGGTAAAAACTAAAGAAATGCGTACTGCCATATTAACCAATGACATTCAGATGTATAAATGTTATGGGGTTGCCGCATGTGGCAAAACGTTTGTTTTGTGAATTACGTTGATGAAGTGAAAACGTTCAACGCTCATGATTTTGTGATTTAAATGGCCAATAGTCAAAAAGAATTGATTGAGTACTAGTAATAACACATTTGCATAATTATATGTGATTCATTTAAAACCAGTAAATTTCTTTACGCATCTATCTACAAATGTAGCACAAATAGTTTTGAGTGAGCTAAACAGGTAAGGCCATACAAATTTGATTCTGTGCTTAGCGTCCCCATAATTTTTTGAAACATACCAACCAGGCAGGTAAAGAAACAACAAATAACGAGTTGATAAAAAACATTTTTCTTTCACAACTTATTCATGGCAGTGTTCCAAGCTTAACCAAATGTTTACTTGCAAAACATTTAATATATATCATCTTTATATTGGGAACCTAGTTTTATACAATATTTTAACTGGACTAGTTACACACTATTGTTTTACAAATAGTGGAAAAAACACCTATAAGTCATTTTTTCCATTTTTTGATACGCACTCCGATTATTTATATTGTAATTTTGTTTCGTTAAGGCATCCAAAAAGCCTACCCGCCCGAGGACGGTAAACATAGAATCAAATTGGTATTGCCTAAAAAGATTTCAATCAAACTGCTGCATTGTCAAATTTTGAACCTGAATTAGAATTTAAATTTATAGGGATTTTTACATTCACCATGATAACACTACGAAGTAAACATATACTAAAATAAGCAGCTATATTTAAAACAATTATGATTGTGTATATGAAGTACAAATTATAGACATATATAATATAGATACCATAGACGTGTCGTGGTAATACCGGGCTTAATGAATCTGCGTAAAGTGTCGTCCCGGATCAGCTAGTGCAGTCCGCACAGGCTTATTCATGACGGCACTTTCCGCCTACAGTTGATTTATGCTTAGAACAGCTTCCCTGAAACAGAAAATACCATAAAAGCGGAAAGTGTCGTCCCAGATCACAGGTGTTGGGCGATAGGCCAAGTCACTACACCCCACCCCCCACTACTACCCCCCAGTGAGAAAAAATATTGAAACAATAATCAATTATCATCAAATTGTCATAAAACAACATTTTCAATCACTTGGCAAAAAATAATAATTTCTGATAATAATATATATATATATAATCGTGACCATAGGGCGAATAAATTGTCGAACAAAGCAGACTTAAGGCGACCGCGACCATTAAGGTGCCGGTGACTTAATTCTCGTAATTAATTACTAATGACCTATTTATGCAATCATATTGGATTTTTGTATGGACATACGGTATTACCTACACAAATATTTGAAACGGTATTAAGTTCGTTGTAAAGATAAATATATTTTTCTTTATTTTTGGAAAATATATTATCTATATGGTCGTCAAATCCATGCTTCGGGCGAAAAAATAAATATATCGTTTTTATTCTCTTAAACTAATAATATATCTAATGGGTTTATCCCGGTAAAGAATGCTTTTCTAACACTGCTTTTGCTAGTACTGTCTTTCCGGACATTCCCAGTACCTTTCGATTAAACAAATCCATTTATAAATGTTGAGGTGTCTTCAATTTTGCGTTGTGTAATTTTAACCGGAAAACGTTTCGCAGTGAATGCGCGTTGTTAGCAATTCAAAAAAGACTTAAGAAGCACAGCTCCTGATTGCTGATTTCGTTGAGCGATGTTTTAAGTGTGCGTTTTATACTATTGTATTTAACAAAATTATTAAATGTAAACAATACAATGACCCCAGCAAGCAAAATATATGGGACCCATATGGGTCCCACATGGGTATTGCAACCGGGAACCATGTGGGACCCATATGGGCAGCCCCTATGGGCTGAATATGGGTCCTATATGGTTCCCATATGGGCTGCCTATATGGGCAGCCCATATGGGTCCCATATTGGCTGCATATGGGTCCTATATGGGTTCAATATGGGCTGCATACGGGCAGTATTTGGGTCTATATATGATCCTTTTTTCATCCTATATGGTTGGTATACTGCAATATTCTGTAAGTCATACCTGTCAGAGGTAAACAAAACACGAACGTTATCGATAAGATACAGTTTTAATCAATCAAAAACATTTACAGCTGATCTTGTGATCTTCGCCACATAGAAAATAATCTGTCGCCTCGTTTGTTTCACGATTTGGTGACTTTTTTTGATCGACAGAAACACCCTTAGTATGTGACATTTTGTGAAATAACTTGGCTTCTTTATCAATTGCAATAACAATAAAGTATGTTAATTGTGTGGCAATGTAATATTTGTATGTCTTTTTAGTCTCAAGTATATAGTAGAAAGTGTTTCTCTATGTGTGTGAGATTTTATTTACTGCTTATAAAAACTGCTGGGATTATTTATGAAAATTCCTCTATCTTGATTAGTTTTTGTACAATTTTGGTCTATTTTAAAAAAAAAGCCTATATTCTGAGCGTAATTCAAAGGTAAATATTGGGGGAAAATATACACTCTTTAAGCAGGAGAATGGGGCCAAAGTTCGGCCCCAAATAGGTCCTAAAATGACTGGCTTTGCACGCTCATCAATATAATTTTACCTTTGAACTTTTAGTGTGACCTTGACCATGAACCATGGGATCTGGTTCTCGAAACTCAGCGTTACACCATGCTTAACACTTCCGCCAATTTATTTGAAACGCCTTCCTTGCTGGACAAAATTATCATCCGGACAGGGTCTATCAGACTTTACGCTGACAATAGACCCTGCTACCCCCACCCCTAGCAGGCATATTCGGGACAGTGTTGTTATGAAAGTACCATATCTAAGCTGTCATTTGGTGGTTGGCTGCACGATGGCTGTTGGTTATTTTTGATGCTACGTCATGTTAAAATATGTTACAATTTTTTAAAAGATAGCAAATGGTAGAAGAACGCATAGCTAGGTTTATCTTGTACAATAAATTAATTTATAGGCCGTGTTTTTATTCGAACAGCACAAGTGATTTGTGAGATTCAAATACACTATCAGTCATTTGTGCATTTTAGGTATGATATTTTATCATTTTTAGCTCGACTGTTCGAGTAATAAGTGAGCTTTCCTAATAGCGACGGTGTACATGTCTAAATTTTGTTTATATTTAAAAGTTTTTTAACTGCAAAACTACATAAGTTATTCACTGGAAACTTGGAATATATTGTGTCATCAACTCCAGCATCAGAAGCAACGTTTTCTATAACCCAGTTCACATAGATTTTCTGATTAAAGTTTATATTCAAAACTCTTATATCTGCAAAACTACACAAGTTATCAACTACAAAAGGTTTTCACTTGAAACATTAATTTGATGAAATAATTACCATAACTCAGTTTTGTATTTCAACAAATGTATACCCCTTCCACTCCCAAAATACGTACCAACTGAAATACTTTGAAAAGTATAGAGCGTTGTCCTCTGACAGCTCTTGTTTTACATAAAATGCATTTAACTTTGGTGATTGTATATGACGTTACCAAAAAATAAATGCAGAGAAATGTATGTTAAAAGAAACCTTAATTTATTTTTTTAAATTTAAGATGATACTGTAAAAGTGTGTATATAATGTGTATACTATGTGCAGAAAAGATAAAATCATTACAAAAGAAACATGCACTAATTCGATGTTTTATTTATAGTGATTATATAATACTTACAAAATAACGGCCGGATAATTGAGATATTAGCCATTCACTTAGCTACCGAACACTTCAAGCAACGCACCCTAGCATCTAGGATTTAAGTACGACCTTGATCTTGGACCTAGGGACCTGATTCTTGCGGGCGACACACCATCTCATCATGCTTAACACTTCTGGCAAGTAATTTGAAAATATGTCCATGTCAGACAAAATTATCCTCCAGACAGTGACTTGGCCACGCGCCCAACACCTGGGTCCCAGATTAGCCTGTGAGCGGTATATAAATATTATCTTTGAAGTAAAGCCTATCCAGTAACTTTTTCTAAATAGTAAATTTCGTAATGACAAACATTCATATTTTGGGGGGCTTTTTGAACAAATTTCGGCCATCAATTAACATTTGTGAAATTGTAT
The DNA here is from genome assembly GCA_027627225.1 of Congeria kusceri. Lineage (NCBI taxonomy): Eukaryota > Metazoa > Mollusca > Bivalvia > Myida > Dreissenidae > Congeria > Congeria kusceri. The sequence goes on from CM051025.1 coordinate 7,908,796, forward strand.
GTGACGCAAAGTCACGACACAGCTTTTGATTTGTAATCACAACTCAACACATTTTAACGATATCAATCAATTAAAAAATGTTTGCATTGAATGCTTTCCATCCTTTGACAATTTGCTATCCATCTTCACCTTGGTGAGAGTGACGGGACTGTCAGAAGATTGATAACCATAGCCAGCCACGATCCAATACGCGACATCAAAGAAAGAGGTCTCACGATAAAAGCCAATCTTGTCGTTTCAGTGAATCAATTTCAAATAAAATGTATTGTCATATTCTCTGCTATTTGTGCGTTAAGTAGATGCTTGTTTGGTCTTGTGTATCTCAATGCAAGTTGAGCTGTCAGTTTATAAACCACCGTTACATTACCCAGATGCAGTTGAAACGATATTATTGCTTATTGTACGATATATCGTCGCTATTTACGTATCACATGTTGACGTTAAATTTGTATTGTGTCAAGCAAAAAAACCAATGAACTTTTATTTGCAGAATGTGGGTAAACGAAAGACGTCCGTTGCAATTTTAAACAGCGACAACTACCATTATTATGGAAGCGTCCTAGGGCCGCAGCCCTATATATTATTTTTGTATTCCATTATCTCATAATAGTAGAAAGTAGGAGATAGTAAGTCGTAATTAGGAGATAGTAAGTCGTAATTAGGAGATAGTAAGTCATATCTAGGAGATACTACTAGTAAGTCCTTATTAGGAGATACTAAGTCCTAATTAGGAGATACTAAGTCCTAATTAGGAGATAATAAGTCCTAATTAGGAGATACTAAGTCCTAATTAGGAGATAGTATCTCGTAATTACGAGATAGTAAGTCTAATTAGAATATACTAAGTTCTAATTAGGAGATACCAAGTACTAATTAGGAGCTAGCATCTCCTAATTCTGTATTACGTAATTAGGATATACTTAGTCCTAATTAGGACTTAGTATCTCCTAATTAGGACTTAGTATCTCATAATTATGAGATAATGGAATACAAAAATAATATAGATTGTAGCACTAGGACGCTTCCATACTACTGTCTTGTGGACCAACATGATTTCGGGCTACACTCATCATTTTTTGGAACAGAAACGTGTATTATAAAATTGACGTAATACTTTAGATACCCATTCAACGAATTAATAATGTTCAATACTGTTTTCTGGTCCAATAGTGTGCGTGTTATGTTATCAGACGGTACCTGATTAGAGCTGCCACGATTTAGCAATGGCTCGATTTGATTCGATTTCGATTTCAAATATCATTTAGTTAAATATTTCGATTCGATTAATGTTTCTTTTATACAGGCTTCATTTTGCGTATTTATAAGTCATGGCTTGCAACTTAGGAATCATTTATATTTATTATGATTAATGTCATTGTATTGGTTAATGTATGCGTAAGACCTGGAAAATGGTGATAATGTTCAAGATAACTAGTTTCGTATAACATCAACCATGATGCCATGGCCAATTTTGTATGATTAATATGCACAAAACCATTATTGTAATTAACAGTTTTATGACAACTCATTATTAAATATATAAAAAAGAATTGAATGGAAATTGGCTGGTTTAGTATCCACAATCGAATCGGGCCGTTCACAATCGATTGATGGATGCATCAAAAGAATCGTTGCAGCTCCACCTAATTTGACTGTGGTTATGGAAGGCCGGTTCGCCATGCAATATGACAATTGCAAATTGCTAATTGCCAATTGCTTAGTGCCAAATGCCAGATGGTTATTTATTTGACGATTATCAGTTATTAATTAGCAATTGGCACTTGGCAAATATTAAAAAGACAGCTTCTGTTGTTTGTATGGCATTTATTAGTAATCATTCAGCAATTGCATTTGGCAAATAGCAATTGACAATAAGCAAAAAGCATGGCGCACCGGCCTTCCATACGTTGGTCTAATCTGAACAAAATTAAACGAAGTAAATGCGGTTCTGGAATAAAACTTCAGAATGCTAATCACTTAGAATTATATTAAACATCGGTGACGCAATGTTCATGGAAGTGAATCACGTAATTCAAAAACATCAACGAAAAGAAAACAAGTGTTCCTCTTATTAAATCGTTTCGAGATAAAATCTATGAAGTTTATACATTGCTGCTGATGTATATTTATTGATGACACAACATTTCCAATAATTATATTTATATATTGGTATTTCTATTTCTTCTGTTCGTGTGAAATTTGTGACGAACAGAAACAAATCAATTGTCAATATGTGGTTAAGCCACTTTGAATCCCATACATCAATACACGTTTTCTTTTCCGTATGCATGCATTTCAACATGATTAAAAGGATTATAAATAACACACGCAGATGATTAATATAGAAGATTTATGAAAACAATTACTATCATTTTCCTTAAATGTACAACCATTAAACACATTACTATTTCGACATACTTGATAAACGATGTATATACATATCCGCATACATAATGATTAAATTATCACATTCCATTTGATTTAAATGCATGCTTGAATACAAATGACACATTTTACTAGATTTCTAACACGCAATAGGGAATATCTTGACCAATAACTGCATCTGGTAATATATTTATTGAAATATTTAGCATTTGGAGCATTTACACAAAAATGTGTTTCAATTATCTTTCGTTTTATTGATTTATTCCCCATATATACAAATATAAACATATTAGAGCGCAATATTAGGAAATACTTTTTTTATATCGTTGTGTTACAGGAAGCAATTATTGTTATTTGTGCATTTTAGGTATGATATTTTATCATTTTTAGCTCGACTGTTCGAGTAATAAGTGAGCTTTCCTAATTGCGACGGTGTACATGTCTAAATTTTGTTTATATTTAAAAGTTTTTTAACTGCAAAACTACATAAGTTATTCACTGGAAACTTGGAATATATTGTGTCAGCAACTCCAGCATCAGAAGCAACGTTTCCTATAACCCAGTTCACATAGATTTTCTGATTAAAGTTTATATTCAAAACTCTTATATCTGCAAAACTACACAAGTTATTAACTACAAAAGGTTTTCACTTGAAACATTAATTTGATGAAATAATTACCATAACTCAGTTTTGTATTTCAAATTTTTTTTAGCCCTTCCACTCCCAAAATACGTACCAACTGAAATACTTTGAAAAGTATAGAGCGTTGTCCTCTGACAGCTCTTGTTTTACATAAAATGCATTTAACTTTGGTGATTGTACATGACGTTACCAAAAAATAAATGCAGAGAAATGTATGTTAAAGGAAACCTTAATTTATTTTTTTAAATTTAAGATGATACTGTAAAAGTGTGTATATAATGTGTATACTATGTGCAGAAAAGATAAAATCATTACAAAAGAAACATGCACTAATTCCATGTTTTATTTATAGTGATTATATAATACCTACAAAATAACGGCCGGATAATTGAGAGATTAGCCATTCACTTAGCTACCGAACACTTCAAGCAACGCACCCTAGCATCTAGGATTTAAGTACGACCTTGATCTTGGACCTAGGGACCTGATTCTTGCGGGCGACACACCATCTCATCATGCTTAACACTTCTGGCAAGTAATTTGAAAATATGTCCATGTCAGACAAAATTATCCTCCAGACAGAGTATTAATTATTTTTTTTTACCTTTGACCTTAAACTGTGACCTTTGACCGTGGACCTAGCTTAAAGCGCGACACACTGTCTTATATCACTTCTACCAAGTTATTTGGAAATGCTGACTCTTAACATGAATTTTAACATGAATACATATATTTGACCTTTAAGTGTGACCTTGACCTTGGATCATGGTATCTGGTTCTTGCATGTGACATACCATCTCAGAATGCTTATCACTTCTGAAAAGTAATTCGAAGGGTTAGGGTTAACCCTCCTACCCTGCTGGACAAAATTATACACCGGACAAGGTCTATGGCTTATATTCGTATATTTGACCTTTGACTTTTAAGTGTGACCTTGACCTTTGACCTAGAGATCTAGAGTTCTTGCACATGATTCCTTGTCTTACCATGCTTAGCACTTCTGCAAATTGGATGAACATTGCTGGATATAGAGAGCGGAAACAACTAAAAAGACCAATTTCAGATAATTCAAGGGCAATAACTCCACAAAACCTGAGCGATTTCGCTGGTTATTAGACCAGTACCGCGCAATCTTTAATAGGGGGCATAAACATCAATTTTGGTGAAGATAAGATGAACATTGCTAAAACGGTCAGTTTTAGTTAAATAAAGGGCCATTACTCTGCGGTTCCTGTGGCAATTTAGATGATCATAAAACTTGTCTAAGATATTATAATCTCAGACATTTTATTCAAGTTTGGTTAAGATCAGACCGGAAACAGCTAAAAAAGTTAATTCTAGATAAACAAAGGGCCATAACTCTACAGTTACTTGAACGATTTGGTTGATTATCCAACTTCACCGTGGTCACAAAGATTTCCACTAAGTTTGATGAAGATCAGATGACAATTGTTGGACTTGAGAGTGAAAGAGTGGAAACGGCTTAAAGGGCCAAAATCAAATAATTCAAGGACCATAACTCGAGTGCGATTTAGCTGATTATTGCGCTTTGCAAAGAACTTGACTGAGATATTTTATAATAAACATTTTCATAAAGTTTGGCTCATTATCAAACTTGGCCTAGATATTATGCCCACAAACATGTTCATGAAGTTTGGTGAAGATAAGATGAAAATTGTTGGACTAATTGAGCGGAAACGAATATTAATACCAACCAACCAACATTAGCAAACCAATATACCCTGCCATCTTTGATGTGGGGCATAGTTAATAGCTTGATTATTAACAAGAGCTGTCACAGGACAGCGCACTCGATATGTTTGTACTGTTGCACGCAAACCTTAACCTGAACGTTTTACGTACAAAATGAGGCAAATTTTTGCTAAATTGCAGGTCAGAGTTAACGACCTTGGTCAATGACCTTACATAATGACCCTGAAGACATGTGTGAAGTTTCAGTTGAATATCTGTAGTAGATAAAGAAATATGGAGTTGTTGCACGCAAACTTTAACCTGAATTTCTAACTACGAAAAGGGGGCATAATTCTACTAAATTTCAGGTCACATATATATATGTTTACACCTACCCTTTAAAAGTAAGTCCGATCAGTTTAAGAACCTACTGTGTACTGACATAATTATAGACATTGACATTGAAAGTGTAATTGTGCAGTTTAGCTTGCAAAAAGGACAGAAAATAAGACTGTGTTTGTTTCAGCTCTACTTGAGAGTAAAATGTTCGAAGTAAAGAAATCTTTTGTCAGTTATCCTAATATGCAGATCTTCATTTTTTTTACTTCATTACTTCATAAGTACAATGTATCTAGTAATGCTCATAATACACCATATTCACATTTTTTTCAAAATCCTATAGTAGGGTGGGGTCTGGGGGGTCTGCATAACTGAAACAATATTGCGAATCCACATGAATATATAGATAGCTACGACCCTGAAATTGCGTCAACTGTGCGCTCCCCCGAAACTTTTCAAGGGGCATTTAACAATGCAAATTTGGCCACTGTGCAACCGTACAAACGGATAAACTTAAGTTTTACATGGCTAATGCACTCCCAGCTGAGCTAAATGTCTTTAATTCAATTCATGAGGTGAATTACACACTCGTGGCAATTGTTGTTATTGTGACTTGTGGGTTCTTTGAGGAAATTACTTGTCCCCCCCCCCAAAAAAAAAACCCTGCTGTGCAGACAATGAAGGACTTAAACATAGGGCATTTGTTTTTGCAAAACCAGTGTGCTTTTCCTCTATCATAACCATGTTTTTTAACTATTAGTATATCAAAGCAATTCACAAATTTTATTTCATCAATGAAAATTACAACACTTTCTCATCTAACACAATGGTTAATGTGTTGTGTCACCTTGGCACCCATTTATTCGGCAGTCATACCGGGAAGATATCATGTGTCTGTAAGATTAATCATGACAGGATTACAATCTTAAAATGTAATAACGAAGCCTAAATTATTCATTTCCAACATTTGTGTCATTTTGTACCACCATGGTTTGATTAAACTAGCCAAATCCTGCTTCAACATGATAAACATGACATTTTATACTTAAAGGGACTATGTCAACACAAAGTGATCCCTTTCAGCAATTTAAATGTTTTTATGTTACAGAAATCAGCAATATAAAGGCGTATACAATATATAACGTTTGAATAATTTACTACATTATAAGAATTTTGAATAAAAAAAAAAACATAAAGAAAAACAACCTGAGTGGGTATCGAATTACACCCAAGGAACATTTCTGTGAAATTATTTGGAAACCCAACCAGTGGTTTCTGTCAAGAAAATTTGCAAAGTTTTCAATATAGTAATATAAATAAAAAAGTCCCTGGCTTCCATGTTTATCAACGGAGCGGAACCATTTGGGCAGCTTTCATAGATGACTTCCTAAGGAACATTTCTGTGAAGTGTCATCAAAATTGGCCCACTGGTCTCAGAAGAGATGTCATTTTAAGGAAAAGTTTACTCTCGAACAGACGCACGCACGACACAAGAACCGCCATGGCATAAGCTCGTGTGGAGTTTACCATGTCTATTTATATTACGTAAGTAAGTACTTCTTTTAATAAAATTATATTAAATGTTGAGAGAAAGTTGTGTCCAGATTGCATATTAAGAGAGAACTAAAACTAACATATTTGTTTACTGCACAGTAAAAAAACCATACCACATGTACTGTATATGCCCATGGGCGCATATGCGGTTCTAATTGTCCCAAGTCAAAACTGAATGTACCCGTTGCTGTAGGATAAACAACCAAATAAATACTTTTAACAAACAACAATGGTGAATTAAATAAAAAAAAAAAAAACATTTGCCCAAACACTGACCAATAGATATTTTACCTGCTTTTAAAATAACACCTTTAAGATACATCAACCCAGTTTCAGAAACGAACCTGATATTATGAAACTAATGGTTGAAGAAAAATCAGACTGTTTAAGAATAGATGATATCAAAATGCGGTTAAAAATGCAAAGCACTTAAACCGGATAGTTTTCTTTCATGCCCCAATGAAAACACCGATCTCAATTTTCGCAATAAAATGTGAAATGTTTGACTTTATGGACGAAATAGGTATCATTTTACCCACCTTTGACATATATGCAGTCGGAAAATGTGGTCCATCATATCTATTTACATTGTTACTGAATACATGAATAAAGAAAGGAAAATAACGTAGAAAATTTGAAAAAGCTAGTCAGTTGATACATTTGAGGTATATATTTGAGAACAATTCTTCGGGATTTGTCATGGAGTTATTTCAATTTAATACTGCTTGTGTAGCATCAAATGTCACAAAAAACTCCAGACATTAACATAATTATTATACTTACAAGTATTACAATATATCTAAAGTAATATAGTACCAAAAGATGTAATCGGAGCAGGATGTGCTTCAAAAAATGATTGTGCTTCAAAAAATGATTGTTCAGACAAACAGCAGACACCTACACCTGTTGGGGTGTAACAATATCACTGACTCGCATTTTCTACAAGCTGTAAGCGCTACACTTCGACATAATGCTGGAAATATGACACGATCAACAACAATACAGAATCAAACTTGAGGTAAAAACTACAGAAAACAACTCAATGCTGGAAATGACAGAAATCGTACACACAATACCGTTAGCTATACAGACACTATTATGCTATCCATACTACGGAAAATGAATCATTATTACTTTCAATTAAACGTTATTTGTTCACAGACGATGCGTGTCCTGCAACCCAACATAATACTTCTAAAAAGACAATCAGAGCACCCGAAAGGAGTGTCTATTCGGCGAACACATGTAGAACTCTCACGGTCGCGTGGTTAAAATATTCCAAATGAACAGTTCGGTTGCAATTGTTATATGGTAATGGAGAACAAGCCAACACGAGTCAATTATTTAAAGATAATAACATTTGGTATTTTAATATTCGAGGTCCCCTAAGTCTATAGATATATCAAATATACATTTTATATTTTTAGAACTCTATAAATGCACTTCATCAAATACACGCGTGAAAAAGACGTAAATATAATTAGATTGTTGAGAAAAATATGTACATGTTAAAATTATATTATCTAGTTTTTCCACACATATTTTCATAACGGTTTATTCATTGAATGCAAACTCATATTTATGTATCGCAGTCTAATTAAGAAAGCAAACCGGAAGAACGTGTTTTTCCGCATCAAGTCCCTTTCTCCCAAGTATCGAAACGAAGTCGAATAGAATTAAGGCCTAAAGGATCAATTCAAATTTTCAACAATGAAGAGTCAATATTAGAAAAAAAGATTTATTTTCCTGCTAATGTACAAGTTTAAATTGTGTTAAAAGTGCATTTTTATTTGAGACGTAGTTATTTTAAAGAAGTTATAAAATTTCGCCATAGTACTGGTTTTTAATACACTTCGCCCTATGGTCACGATTACATATATATATACAAGGTAGGTATATCCAGACACAGAAAAATGAACCAAGTCAATATTTCACGAGTTTATCAACTTAACATGAAGTATTGTCGTAGTAGTTGTGTTAAAACGTTGAATTTGTTGAAATTCAACAATTCCTCGCGAATTTCGATTTCAGCTCCAAGTCGATCAGACGCTGCAAGGTTAAAAGTGAAAACTGAAAGGTGAAGGTCATTGTGCAAGCGCCTGCCATGACACGGATCAATGTCCACGATTGAAATAAACATTAACAAATAGCGATTATACTCGTGTTTGGAAGCAATAAATCGTCCGTTTGTTGGTGGTAAGTTGATAAACTCGTATTTATTTATTGTAACAATGCCGAATATGTTCGGTAGCTGGCGATTTTCTATAGTTTTACTCTTGTCAAAATCTCGCTGCACGATCGGTCAGAGGAGAGCCGACCTAGCAATTTTACGATTTCGAGAATCGTTTTCTTGTAGCTGGGTTAGCAGGTACACGTTTGTGGTTATTTTTCGTCATGAAGCAACCCTTCCACACAATCTGGTACAAAGTTTATGAACAATTACCACCATTTCAGTAATTTACGGAGTGAAATATTGACTTGGTTGATATTTCTGTGTCTGGATATACCTACCTTGTATATATATATTATATCAGAATTTATTTTTTTTGCCAAGTGATTGAAAATGTTGTTTTATGACAATTTGATGATAATTGATTATTGTTTCAATATTTTTTTCTCGCTGGAGGGGGGGGGGGGTAGTAGTGGGGGGTGGGGGCTGGGGGTAGTGACTTGGCCACGCGCCCAACACCTGGGTCCCAGATTAGCCTGTGAGCGGTATATAAATATTATCTTTGAAGTAAAGCCTATCCAGTAACTTTTTCTAAATAGTAAATTTCGTAATGACAAACATTCATATTTTGGGGGGCTTTTTGAACAAATTTTGGCCATCAATTAACATTTGTGAAATTGTATGTGACGCAAAGTCACGACACAGCTTTTGATTTGTAATCACAACTCAACACATTTTAACGATATCAATCAATTAAAAAATGTTTGCATTGAATGCTTTCCATCCTTTGACAATTTGCTATCCATCTACACCTTGGTGAGAGTGACGGGACTGTCAGAAGATTGATAACCATAGCCAGCCACGATCCAATACGCGACATCAAAGAAAGAGGTCTCACGATAAAAGCCAATCTTGTCGTTTCAGTGAATCAATTTCAAATAAAATGTATTGTCATATTCTCTGCTATTTGTGCGTTAAGTAGATGCTTGTTTGGTCTTGTGTATCTCAATGCAAGTTGAGCTGTCAGTTTATAAACCACCGTTACATTACCCAGATGCAGTTGAAACGATATTATTGCTTATTGTACGATATATCGTCGCTATTTACGTATCACATGTTGACGTTAAATTTGTATTGTGTCAAGCAAAAAAACCAATGAACTTTTATTTGCAGAATGTGGGTAAACGAAAGACGTCCGTTGCAATTTAAACAGCGACAACTACCATTATTATGGAAGCGTCCTAGGGCCGCAGCCCTATATATTATTTTTGTATTCCATTATCTCATAATAGTAGAAAGTAGGAGATAGTAAGTCGTAATTAGGAGATAGTAAGTCGTAATTAGGAGATAGTAAGTCATATCTAGGAGATACTACTAGTAAGTCCTTATTAGGAGATACTAAGTCCTAATTAGGAGATACTAAGTCCTAATTAGGAGATAATAAGTCCTAATTAGGAGATACTAAGTCCTAATTAGGAGATAGTATCTGGTAATTACGAGATAGTAAGTCTAATTAGAATATACTAAGTTCTAATTAGGAGATACCAAGTACTAATTAGGAGCTAGCATCTCCTAATTCTGTATTACGTAATTAGGATATACTTAGTCCTAATTAGGACTTAGTATCTCCTAATTAGGACTTAGTATCTCATAATTATGAGATAATGGAATACAAAAATAATATAGATTGTAGCACTAGGACGCTTCCATACTACTGTCTTGTGGACCAACATGATTTCGGGCTACACTCATCATTTTTTGGAACAGAAACGTGTATTATAAAATTGACGTAATACTTTAGATACCCATTCAACGAATTAATAATGTTCAATACTGTTTTCTGGTCCAATAGTGTGCGTGTTATGTTATCAGACGGTACCTGATTAGAGCTGCCACGATTTAGCAATGGCTCGATTTGATTCGATTTCGATTTCAAATATCATTTAGTTAAATATTTCGATTCGATTAATGTTTCTTTTATACAGGCTTCATTTTGCGTATTTATAAGTCATGGCTTGCAACTTAGGAATCATTTATATTTATTATGATTAATGTCATTGTATTGGTTAATGTATGCGTAAGACCTGGAAAATGGTGATAATGTTCAAGATAACTAGTTTCGTATAACATCAACCATGATGCCATGGCCAATTTTGTATGATTAATATGCACAAAACCATTATTGTAATTAACAGTTTTATGACAACTCATTATTAAATATATAAAAAAGAATTGAATGGAAATTGGCTGGTTTAGTATCCACAATCGAATCGGGCCGTTCACAATCGATTGATGGATGCATCAAAAGAATCGTTGCAGCTCCACCTAATTTGACTGTGGTTATGGAAGGCCGGTTCGCCATGCAATATGACAATTGCAAATTGCTAATTGCCAATTGCTTAGTGCCAAATGCCAGATGGTTATTTATTTGACGATTATCAGTTATTAATTAGCAATTGGCACTTGGCAAATATTAAAAAGACAGCTTCTGTTGTTTGTATGGCATTTATTAGTAATCATTTAGCAATTGCATTTGGCAAATAGCAATTGACAATAAGCAAAATGCATGGCGCACCGGCCTTCCATACGTTGGTCTAATCTGAACAAAATTAAACGAAGTAAATGCGGTTCTGGAATAAAACTTCAGAATGCTAATCACTTAGAATTATATTAAACATCGGTGACGCAATGTTCATGGAAGTGAATCACGTAATTCAAAAACATCAACGAAAAGAAAACAAGTGTTCCTCTTATTAAATCGTTTCGAGATAAAATCTATGAAGTTTATACATTGCTGCTGATGTATATTTATTGATGACACAACATTTCCAATAATTATATTTATATATTGGTATTTCTATTTCTTCTGTTCGTGTGAAATTTGTGACGAACAGAAACAAATCAATTGTCAATATGTGGTTAAGCCACTTTGAATCCCATACATCAATACACGTTTTCTTTTCCGTATGCATGCATTTCAACATGATTAAAAGGATTATAAATAACACACGCAGATGATTAATATAGAAGATTTATGAAAACAATTACTATCATTTTCCTTAAATGTACAACCATTAAACACATTACTATTTCGACATACTTGATAAACGATGTATATACATATCCGCATACATAATGATTAAATTATCACATTCCATTTGATTTAAATGCATGCTTGAATACAAATGACACATTTTACTAGATTTCTAACACGCAATAGGGAATATCTTGACCAATAACTGCATCTGGTAATATATTTATTGAAATATTTAGCATTCGGAGCATTTACACAAAAATGTGTTTCAATTATCTTTCGTTTTATTGATTTATTCCCCATATATACAAATATAAACATATTAGAACGCAATATTAGGAAATACTTTTTTTATATCGTTGTGTTACAGGAAGCAATTTCGGGCCTTTGGTCAACACGAGTTTAATGCTTCATCACACTCAAAGTTTGGCATCTGAATACAATAGGTATGGCATCTGAATACAATAGGTATGGCATCTGAATACAATATGCATGGCATCTGAATACAATAGGTATGGCATCTGAATACAATATGCATGGCATCTGAATACAATAGGTATGGCATCTGAATACAATAGGCATGGCATCTGAATACAATAGGTATGGCATCTGAATACAATAGGCATGGCATCTCAATACAATAGGCATGGCATCTCAATACAATAGGCATGGCATCTCAATACAATAGGCATGGCATCTGAATACAATAGGCATGGCATCTGAGTACAATAGGTATGGCATCTGAATACAATAGGTATGGCATCTGAATACAATAGGTATGGCATCTGAATACAATAGGTATGGCATCTGAATACAATAGGCATGGCATCTGAATACAATAGGCATGCAATAATATGGCAAACCCTGTCACGTACAATAAGACATAACTATATTACAATATATTGCAATATATTGCAATATATTGTAACATATAAATGATGACAATATATTGTCACATATAATAGATGACAAAGTACTTGTATACAATGTATTACCAACAGCGTAGACAAGCACGAGCTATTTCTTAAGGTGCTTTGACTGTCAAAATGACCTGCATAAGAGGAAAAGTGGGCTTGAAATGCACACAAAACAGTACAATAAGTGCTCTGGACAACTATTTTGTCATTTGACCTAAACGAGTGACCTTGCACGTTCAGCTACAGACATGGTTCTTACGTGTGTCTCATAATGATCATCACTCCAGACACATTATTTTTAAATCATTCCATGTTGGACGTGTCACAGAGTGTATCGAAGAAATAAGTAAGTCCCTGGCCTAGGTTCGTTCTATTTATTCAGTTGGTATGTATATATTGGAAAAAGTCTGAAATACAATATAATAAATGCATTTCAATACATGAACTATTCTTATATATTCAAAGTAATCAAATGCAATTCAGTAAATACAACACACTACATAAACAGAAATGAACTTTAGAAATAAATACATTTATTTCAATTTATCAGTATACATGACTATTATTAATATTACAATTCTATTTTAAATATAGCAATTGCAATACGATAAAAACAATTAATACAATTCAAACATATACGAAATAATTTAAAGAAATAATTTATGAAAAAGAAAAACTCACCACAGCTGAGTCCCATTTAGACTTTAGAGTAACAATAAACAATGGCGTAGGCCACGTAAAAGTAATTTTTTTTATGTCCAGCCCGCCCAAGAAAAGCCAGTTGCTTTTATATCAATTTGTGAGGGGGTGCGGCGTTGAAAACCAATCATACTTACACTTACATTTTCTCTTCAGTATTATAAAATCTGATTGGGTCGGTCATCGAACCGTCAACCCGGGAACGCACGTGCATTTCGGACTGATCAGTTCTCTCGATAAAATACGAACTCTTACGAACACATACCTCGATCACTCACGGAAGCTCACGATCTTTCACGGACACTAACGATCACACAGGAAATTCGTCTCGGCGAAACAATTTTACCCTGATGAATCTGCTACGCGTAAAATATACAACATTGTAATAAAACGATACGTTAACACTGTGACATCCTCCCCTGCTTTAAAGAATATCTCCTGGCATATCACCATTCAAAATTTTACATATTCACAGAACTGTATATATATACTATAAATGAAGAAACATACAAATATTTTCAAAATTTAAACAAAACAATTTCAAGTTATTATGTAGCAGAGTAATTAATCCTAAAACACAATAGAAATTATGTGCACTGCACTGTTAATATATGAACATCAGAATAAAAGCAATACTTTTATTTTGATACGCATTTTGATATTCAATAGCATCAAATTATTTGACATGCGTGAAACTGAAATAAATTGCACATTTAACCTGAAATAAACATACAATTGTACCTGAAATTACAAACAACACGTGTAGCACATGTCTGTTCCATCTGAAATGGACAAAATAGTATTTCTGCATGAATTATTCATTTTAGAGTAACGAGTACAGTCATCAACAATTCAACATGAAAATAAATAAAATTCATAAGATTAAGTCATTGCAATATTGAATAAAACATAAGATATTTTAAAACTATTTACAATACAATGTAATGATAAAATCATACTTTCCACAATGCAATACTGTCTACAGAATATAATTGAGGCGCGTCGTGGGAAAACCGGACATAATGCATGTGCGTAAAGTGTCGTCCCGGATTAGCCTGTGCAGTCCGCACAGGCTAATCCAGGATGGCACTTTCTGCCTACAGTGGATTTATGTTTAGAAGAGACTTCATTGAAACAGAAAATACCATAAAAGCGGAAAGTGCCGTCCTGGATTAGCCTGTGCGGACTGCACATGCATTAAGACCGGGTTTTCAAAGACGCGCAACAATTGTATTACAAGAAATATCCTGCAATAACAACATTAGACTATAAGCCAGCACATACATTTTGTGATCTCCAACCTACAACGAAAAATATCAAGAAACTATTTTCATGGTCTTGATACAATAATTATATACTTGAAGAAATAAACTTTCAAACCCAAACACTTAATACATAACTGTTAGTCTGTTACTGTAAACATGTCATTCTTAAATTTGACCTTTTAGTGACATTGCATTGGGCCCACAAATATGTTTTTACCTGGCTCCTGGTGGGAGCACTTTGTTCCAGGTTATAGCAGAATACCTCGTTGTAGGAACAATACATTGACCGAACACAAATATTATTTCTTATGTCTGACACTTTACATCAATGTGTCACCGTGTCATTTAAGCTACAGGGCTGGTTCTTTTGCACACGATACCATCTCACAATGTTCATCATTTTTCAAGATATTTGAAAATCCAGAAAATATTATGCTCGAGACAAATATTGATCTTTGACTTTAAGCTGTGACAATGTCCGTTGTCATTTGAAAGAATGGGTCATGTTCGCGACACATTGTCTGTTCATGGGAACACATAATCTGAAGTAACGTTAAAATCCAATCAGGCATTTAGACGTTATGGAGAGGAAACGAAATACAAATATTTGATTTTATACTTTGAATTGTGACCTTGACCGTTTGAAGACAAGCATGGGTCATGTGCGCGCTGCATCGTCTGGTAAATGGGAAAAATAATATGAGGTAATATAAAAATAATTACCGGAATTTATAAGACATGGAGAAGAGACGAAAATCATTTACCTTTGAGATTAAATTGTGACCTCGACCTTTCACAAACACGCATGGGTAATGTACGCGACACATCGTCTGGTCGTGGGGTATAATAATCTTAGCTATATTTTAAAATCACTCTGGCATTAAGAAGTTATGGAGCCGACACGAAATATGGACGGATGTACGGACGGACGTACAGACATATGGAAGCACCGGCATACGGACCAACACGCGCGATTCCTATATAGCGCCCACTTTTTCAGAGAGTGATGGTATAATAGTAACACTAATTTATCTATATTGTTTCGAAAATGCCCACATTTTTCAATTTCGTTCATCAGGTCAACGTTATGTAATATTTCCATTATGGCTTGATTACTTTTGTTTACTTTTCTAGTACTTGAAAGAAGAATTTGGCGTAAAACGCATTCATTTGAATATAACTATTTACATTGTCGCAGCTCTAATATTAAGCATGTAAGGCTTAATGGGGATCATTCAAAATACATTTGCAAAACAAGTACAGACGCTCAAAATGACACCGGTTGACATTATATCTGGAAATAATATTATGCAGTACATGGATAAACATGCTCTTCTGAAAAAATGTATGTACACGCTAATATGAGCTCTAATATACTTAAATGCTCAACCTACACAATTGTCTGTTGTCCATTGTTGGAACCAAGTCAACGCCACTGTGCACTGCACTTAGTGCAAAACGTTTAGTAACGTACCAACTGCGTGTTATCAAAACAGACTACTTTGTAATCAGTTTGAAACGTGCTTTGTTTGAAAAGTCGCGCGGTTCCGCGAAAAAGGGGAGCACATTTCATCCAGGAAACCATTCCGTTAAACGACTTCTTTCAGACTTGGATTCATTTAATACGATGAATCGATGCGCCGCCTGTGTACAAGTAGATAACTCTGCAAACGTCGCGTGTTAGCGGAACCCTCCGAATGGACGAAATGGACCAATAAAATGCGGCCCCATGAAGTCCCCATGTGGGAAATGGCCACCAGGCATAAAGCCTCGAGGAAAGAAACCCATGGGCTGGTCGTAACCCATTAACAGGAATGCAAGTGGAATTCTGCCGCCGGCACCCGGATGGAAATCCCAAAACGGACCTATAGGCATTCTGGGGAGCATTGGTCGAAATTCTAGTGCTCTATCGGGTATATAAGGTCCAAAGAATCTTTCCCCGATGTCGAAATCGCTGGGAAATTGTCGACTTAAATCCATTGGACGGTCGTGTATATTCTGCGATCTGCGTTCGCCTGTCTGTGTAGGCGACTGACTGATTCCACCAGACGGCGCTCCACGAGCGGCGCCAGCCCTGTGGATGACTGGATGAGGGGAGTCGTTCCCATGCTGCCCCAGCATATCGACGTGCACGTCACTACCTGTATGTGATGAAACACTGGGGGTTTGTCCGGAACCTTCCCTGTGCACAACCGGATGAGGAGAAAGATTTCCGTGTTGACCCGGTAAATCGACATGCACCTTACCCCTTTCATCGGAAACCCTATGCACGACAGGAAATGGGGAATCGTTGCCGTGTTGACCCGGAAGGTCAACGTGTATTTTTACTGCGCCACCGGAATGTTCTGTCCTATGAGATCCGATTGGTTGTTGCCCAACTCCGCTCGACGATGACCCATGATGTTCAAACTCTGATAACGAACTGCTGACGAAACCATTCTTCGGAGCTGATGTCTGGTTCTCATGTTGATCGGAGAAGCCAACTAAATCAACTTGGATATGCGGATCTATAGACTCCCCCCGGGAACCGCCAGATGTCGGACTGGGTCTGTGAACGACTGCGTGCGGCGAGTCGTTACCGTGCTGCCCCGGGAGGTCCATGTGGACATCGCCATGTGCTTCCGGTCCTATCTGTTCCCTGTAGACCACAGACCTATCAACGTGACCACTTCCGCCTGAAGTTTCCCTGTGAATGACAGGATGAGGGGAAAGATTTCCATGTTGTCCTGGTAAATCCACGTGTACGTCTCTACTAGCACCGGAAATTACACGATGCCCAACCGGAAACGGCGAGCCGTTGCCGTGCTGTCCCGGAAGATCGACGTGTATTTTTCCGGCACTCATCGACCCAGTGGCAACATGCCTGCCTGCTGATATAACAGGAAACCGGGACGTCCTGCCGGGATTTCGGCCAAGTATGCGGTTGTCTACTCGATTTGCGGGTGAAGCGACAGACGCACCACCGGGCAAACGGACATCGCCACCCGTTCGAATGTCGGTACCGACCTGTATTCTTCTTATCACAGGGACACTTACAGGGTTTCCAGGGTCGCCAGGGATCTCTAGACGCTTTTGAATATTAATAAGAACCGGAATACCCTGGCGCGCATTCATATTGACAGTTGAATTTCCGACAATGCTATCGCCCGTCACCCGACCAGCTTCTGAAAAATAATCAAAATTCTTTATAAGAAAATCACAAATTGTAACAATTACCTCTTACCAGAAAATAAATAACACAAATCATAAACTACAACAATTACCTCCTATCAGAAAATAAAATAACACAAATCATTAATTGTAACAATTAACGCCTGACAGAAAATAAATAACAAATTATTTAATGCCTTTCATAATTCATTGTCGTTTTTTCCGGGATCATCCGTCAAATGACACACCAATATGTTTATAAATGTTTATATGTATACTGTAATTTGTTTAATGACAATGTTCAGCGTGTGGTTAAGGTGGTTTAGCACGTTTTGTATCAAGCAATCAATTTGTGGCATGATACGACAATAACCATGAAGTGGTCAAATAATTACGACGTGCTACCTGTATTTAATTTGGCTAAGGCGTAAAACATAAATATGTTTGTTTCAGGTTACATGCCCCCCCCCCCCCCAAATAGGGTAGGTAGGTCGGGATTTTTTATTATTATTATATTATTTTTTTGGTAAATGGTCAACTTGAAGATTCAAAAACTGAATAAATATTCAAAACATATCAGTAATATCCTTAAACGTTGTTTATAAGTGGATACTATCAAAACAAAACACTTATTTATCCAAATACACGTTTAATTATCGCAAAAGGGAAATAAAAAAAACAAAAATCAATCTGACAAGCCCAATAAAATGTTCTAAGGTCGGGGCTTTTTTTTAAAGGTATGTCGGGAAACCAGAAAAAACATGTTTTTTAAGCCTTATAGTGATTTTTTTTTCAAAAAAAGAAGAAAAACTCCCCAAAACAAAACCACAAATAGTATTAACAAGTAATATCTAAGTGAAAGAGGCATATCGACGGTATTTTGCTGAAATACAGACAAATATATTCTTTTTATCTCAAACATATATAACGACTAGAAGCAAATTAATATATTGATGAAAATAAAGAAAAAAATCAAACCCCAAACAATTTTTGGGTTACACGGTTTTAGTTGTACTTATTATACATTTATTTCGTCAATGTATTGTATTGTATTGTATTGTATTGTGATTTTGCTTGGTGATATCTCTTCAGTAATCATTAGGAGTAAAAATATCGGCCACTTTCACAGGAAAAGTGACAGAAGAATCATCGTTTGAGGTTAAAACATACATGTACATGTAAGTCTTTAGATTTTAAAGTGACTTGTTCACAGATTAGTGTTGTTTACGAAGTATGCCATTACATGTCTTAACCTAACGGGTTTAAGCTTCGGAACTTATTAGCTGAAGCATAATAGTTCACGAAAAGGATAAAAGAACATTAAACAAAAAACGTTGCACCCACCGGTGTTCGAACCCCAGACCGACGGATCAAAAGGCTTACGCCTTAACCACTCGACCATTCCGATTGCTATATTCGAAACGGCATATTTTACTTCATATAAGTGGTCCGCGTGTTGTCAACAGTTTTAACGAAAACAACAGAAACTTTCCAAATTATTCAATCGTTTAGCGTACTCTTTATAACAAGTCATATCTAAGTTAAAGAGGTATATCGACGGTGTTTTGCAGAAATACAGACACATATATCCTTTTTATATCAAATATATATAACGACTAGAAGCAAGTTAATATACTGATGAAAATAAAGAAAAAAATCAAACCCAAAACAATTATTGGGTTACACGGTTCCAGTAGGATTCGAACTTACGTCTACAAAATTGCACTTCAATGAAATCTTTCCTACGCAACTCAACGTTTATAAATGTCGTGCATTAAATAATGGGATAATTAATTAAACAGAACGCTAATTAAACAATGTATTTTTATTATTTTATTTGGCGGGTTGTTACATATGACATATTAAATTATTGTGTAAAAATGTTAAATTTTGTTTGATTGTGAAATAAAAGTTTCAAATATTTACACTATTGGTGATAATTTGCATTCCTTCATTTTTAGCGTTAAATAAGAATTTTGTTTCATATGTACATACGTGTTTCATCATTTACATGTATCCCGTGCACACCACTAAAGTCACGTGCTGCACAAAGAAGAACCACGAGCACGTATATCATCCACATGGCGACTGGTACTGAGTGTTGTTGCTGTTGTTATTGCTGCTGTTGTTGCTTCTGCTGCTTTATTATTTTAATCTTCAGCCGCAATATGCCACTATACACCACTGCTCTTCAACGGTCATTCTGATGTGTCTGTCAGAACTATATCAATATATCCTCAACAACTACAATACTATTTGTTTCGTTGTGCCTTTGCTATTTGAATACACATGTGTCATGGGTATTTATACATAAATAACCTGTTATATACATGTCCAATAAAATTTTACATGGAAGTAATTAAAATACTTGCATAACGATAGACATTCAGACAGTTATTTTTTTTCTTTCCATTCATGCGAAACACTTGTAATGATAGTTTATTGTTTGAAGTACTGAACATACTTTACTTTAAGTACGTTTTTTTGTAGAGAAATATGAAAAATGTGGACTGTTATTTACTTATTGTAAATTCAGAGTACTTTGCGATTTTATAATGTCTTTATATGTTTTATATATACAATAATATATTTTGTTTTATTTATATCTACACATTCACGGTCACCTTTAACACAGTTGCATCTTCGTTTAATTAAAACATAATTGTAATCCAAATATTTTGACACAACATTGAATATGAGGTTCCATACGGAGATATATCCATGCGAAAATGCACAATTTGTTGATTAAAATTCAAAAATATATTTTCATGACATTACAGTCACCAAAATTCAAAACGTGTGATGCTTTGCAAGATTAACCAATCAAATTCATATGCATAACTGGTTGTCTTGTTGCCACGTGTTGCGTTTACGTTTGTTAATAAATTATGTTGATAAATAGCAAACATGCAACGTTTATGATTATGCGATTTAATAACCACTTAGATTCGATGGACTACTGGCTATAACATATTTGCATAATTCAATTCATTAAAACCAATACATTTCATTACTCATCTGACTCCAAACATGATTTGAATGATAATGATAACTTTGGTTTGAAATTAGCTAAACGAAAGTTGATTAATACATCAATCAAATTGCTGCCTTGCAACATTCCGTGTCCTTCTGAAAGATAATTTGAATTTAAAGAGGGTCTGTACGATTATGTACGAAAATTATAATGTAAAAACCATCCATTGATTCTGATGATGTTAGTTTATTTTTAAAATAATGTTATACGGGGGGGAGGGGGGGAGGGGGGGGAGGGGAGATCGTCAAGTGAACTCTGGCTACCTTTAAGTGAGGCAACAGCTGGTGCTCAAAATGTTCGGTTTTGAAACAAATGCTGGATGTTTTTCTATTGGTTCGTGAGCTTTTTCCCGCTTTTCATCCCCAGACTATGCTCATGTAGTGGCCCAATATTCCATGTAATCACGTGTTTAATTTCAAGACTATAACTTTTCATATAAAAAAGTTATGCTTACTCCGCGTCTAGAAGAGTCAGCTCGATTGATGACGGAAGTGAAGTCCTTATTTTCTCAATCAAACCGAATGTAGCCTCTGCTGTGTGATACACGGGTCTGTATCGACAGAAAATATATACGATTTGGATATATTCGTGTTTACATTTTTAGGTCATAGAAATAGTTTTTGTCGCTGTTTACGTTTATTTATGTTATATAAAACGGTTTTTTGAAAGTTGGTGACATGAAATAAATCTATACAAATTAGACAGTCCCTCTTTATGGTCACCAATCAAATATATAATAATGCATAAGAAAACACAACTAAAGTCACATGTTAACGTTTCTTTTTATGTTGTATGTAATCAACGCGGTTTATTCACTATATCCATTTTATATCTATGCCTTATTTTGAATTAATCATACAAGTGACATTTAATTATATTTTGTACTTGTTATACATTCATTTCATCAGTGTATTGTATTTTATTATAATCATTAGGGCTAAAATGTCGGCCACTTTCACAGAAAAATGACAGAAAAATTGTCGTTTAAAGACGTTCGCAACAATTTCCTTCAATTTCTTTCCAACTTTTTCTTAAAAATTGGCACAAACATGCATCAATGTATCCTAAATCTAAAACAGTCTTAAAAAATAGGGGTCACCGGCCTTTTTCCTGAAATATTGAATTTTGAATACGGTACCTGTCGAAGCCTTTTTTCAGTTTGTGTCACTTAGAATGTTGAATAAAATAAATCGTTTGTATTCAAACAAAGATGGAGATTTTTAAATGCATATTTTTTTTTAATGTTTCGTTTGGTAATATACAAGTGAAGTTTAAGATAAAACGAGCTTTATCTACAGTTATCATTTAGCAAATGACACTGAATGAGGTTAATAATGCATTAAATGTGCCTGTAAAAACATCAATAATTTATAAAACATACGAATATCTTTTGTTCTGAACGACAGATTTTGTTAAATGATCTCACATACATGCGTCATTGTATACTGAAACTAAAATAGTCTTAAAAAATAGGGGTCACCGGCCTTGTTCCGGAAATATTGGGCTTTGAATACGGTACCTGTCGAAGCCCCTTTTTCAGTTTGGATTGTTATCAATGTTTTAAGTATAGAGGATAGTTTGTTTTTTTCAAACAAGGTTATGGTTCTTTCCACTGATATGTTTGTACATGCTTTGTTTGGCACTATACAAGTTTATGTTGATAATTAAAACGTTTTACCTACATTTACTGCTAAAATAATGAATTTGACTGGACGTTTAAGTGTGTCGAATGGGAACTAATAATGCTTTCTGAAACTTCATTTCTATCAAATGCATATTTTGTTCCAAACGACAGATTTTCTTAAAATTTTGCACATACATGCATCAATGTATACTTGCACCGAACCATTAATAAAAAGAATGGCTCATCGAACTTGTTTGGGAAATATTGGTTTTCATAAAGGGTACCTGTGTAGCCTTTTTCCTGTTTCGTTTTAACATACATAAACAATGTATCAATAGAATGCATATATTTAAAATATCATTTCTGAACTAATTTTGTTTGGGAATACATTGCATAAGTGTGTTTTTGTTTATTATATATGCTTTATAAACTGTTACTATTAAAAATATTTAATTTTTGAATGGACATTAGAGATGAAATTAGTATATTGTAACCCATATACAATAAAGAAAAAAATGAAGCAAAATGAAAAATTAACCCAAGTATTTTCTTTTTGTTGCGGGCGTCTTTAAGGTTGAAACATACGTTTAGTCTTAAGATTTTAAAGGGACTCGTTCACAGATTGTCTTGTTTTTGAAAAATGTCATTTAGTGTCTTAACTACAACAACTAAAGCGGTTGGACTAACCAAAAACGAGTATTACATAAAGAAAAAAAATAATTTAAAAATGTGCCTTCGACGGGACCCAAACCTATGACCGCCGGGATAGAACATCAGTCGCACTAACTAGTCGGCCATCCTGACTTACATTCATGGCAGTGAATTTTTAACGATATGTAAGTGATACATATTTTTTCAAAAAAAAAAAAGATGAAAAGAGTTACAAACGCATGATAACTTTGTTACAAACGCTTTATAACTTTATACATTTCAATTGACGATTTTTAATAACGACAATATATTATATTTCTTTGTCATTAATGTTATTTCGATTGTTTATATATAATGTATATTTCTTTTTGGGATCTTTAACGCAATGATTTTAAATTGTCAATTTGCCAGACTGTGAACAGGTTCCTTTAAGGTTAAAGCGATTCTGCTCTTTGTGCGAAAGATATTACATTGGCCCTGTACCAGTTGATAAGACAGGCATGCGGTATTATGTAATTAGCCTATGTCTCAAAGGGTGATAACAATATTATAACCAAAGAAATCTCACCGATGCTGTAAACATATTGATCTTTGAATCAAAATTCATCCCACACATTTTTTTAAATTGTGAATTTAGTAGTGACAAAACGTTTCGTTTTTTTAAAAAACAGATTTCGCTTATCATTTAACAACTGTGAAATTTTATGTGACGCAATGTCACGATACAACTGTTGATTTTAAAGCACATCTCAACAAACTTTAACGATATTAATAAATTAAACGTGTTAACATTGAATACTTTTCGTCCTTTGACATTTCGCCATCAATCTTTACCTTTGCGTGTGTGATGATGTCATTAGAAGATTGATGTGCTGTTTAACCATAGCAACGATTTGTAACAATGAAATCAAATGAAAGAGGTATCTCGACGAAAGCAAATCGTGTCATTTTCAGTGGTTCAATTTCAAAGATAATTATTTGGCATATTCTTTGCTATTTGTTTGCGTTAAATAAGTGCTTGTTTAAGTTATGTTTATCTAAACAAAGGTTTGACATTCTTTAGTTGATGAACTATACATGTATTGACATGTATTTACAATACCCTGATGCACTTTATGTAATAGTTCGACCAAGTTAAGTAAATCTTATTGGATAAGAGCAAATGAGATTTTACTTAAGATGTTACTTTGAACATAAACTACATTTTGATTGTTTATGTTCATGTACATGTGAATATAATATATCATATATTGTTATGACCTACATTTTGTTTGGTCATGCGCATATACATGTGGATAGAAGATATCTATATATGGTTATGATCTACACTTTCATTGGCCATGCGCATGTACATGTGAACAGAAGATATCCATATATGGTTATAACCTACATTTTTATTGTTTATGTTCATGTACATCTGAATAGAATATATCATATATTGTTATGACCTACATTTTGATTGGTCATGCGCATATACATGTGGATGGAGATATCTATATATGGTTATGACCGACACTGTCAATGGTCATGCTCATGTACATATGAATAGAAAATATCCATATATGGTTATAACCTACATTTTGATTGGTCATGCGCATGTACGTGTTAATAGAATATATCCATATATAGTTATAAACAATATTTTGTTTGATCATGTGTATGTACGTGTGAATAGAATAATTTTATACATGGTTGTGCTTACTACATATTCTGATTTTTTTTTTCAGAATGAAAACAATGAAATCGATTTCAATGTTTCCCGACAGACCTGAGATTTCCTTCTATTTGTTTTATATCCAAAACGAAGCGTTTACAATATACTTGCATATAATTACACGTAACATTTAAATACCCTTCTAATGAAGTCTGGAAAACAATAATCAGTTAACCGGTTACTAAGTCATTGTGTACACACCGCTGAAAAACAGGTATTCTAGGTAATTTAATTACATCTTATCAGTTCACTGCCCACTTTCTACCAGCTTCATGTTCCACGTGCAGGATAACGGTAAATATAATAAAAGCGAACAACTCTTACAGGTAACACCGCGTCGTTTCGATTGGTCCAATTTTCCGTGCAGACTTGGACACGGAACCAATGACATTTGTCATTAATTATTCGTGAGTACTAGTACGAAGTTTTCCTAGCCTTATCCCCCACGGTCTGATCAAATAGCATATAGTGTAGTTGAGCGAACGTGGGCTCCGACGAAGCTGCATAGGATGCTAAGGGCAAGTATACCAATAGCCAAACACACTGTTTTCAAATATTTATTTTATGCGTATAAAAGGAATGCACTTAATAATACATTAAAAATAAATCAAAACTGGCAAACACCATATTATATACATTA
The DNA here is from genome assembly GCA_027627225.1 of Congeria kusceri. Classification (NCBI taxonomy): domain Eukaryota; kingdom Metazoa; phylum Mollusca; class Bivalvia; order Myida; family Dreissenidae; genus Congeria; species Congeria kusceri. The sequence goes on from CM051025.1 coordinate 7,934,307, forward strand.
TACATAATTAAATACAGGTATTTTAGTCGGATTTCTATAAATAGAAACTAAGAAAGCTCGACTAGCCTGAAAACAGATTACCAATTAACGACTGCAGCAGCCCATCGATCGGGTAAGCCGGGGGAATCTGGGATCGGCGAACCGGAACCATGTGTACCATGCCCCGGGGAGGACTCAGATGCCGCGGCTGATGGGCGTTCCAAGCTGTGTTCAACAATGAGCCTAGCAGATTACCGCCGTTTCCGCCACCGATATCTAGCGCTGACCTCACAGCGTCTCCGAGAGCGCCGAGTGGATTCTGACGGCTGACTTGGATAACGGTAAGGCCAGATCCGGGATTCGTAGGTGCGGGTGTAGCAGGTTCGTGCGTAGGCTCGGGTCCACGGCGTCTGCCGCCCCTTCTTCGCCCGCCTCTCACAGGTGGGTAGTCAACCATGTCATTACCAACAGACCCAGGGTCGTCGTGTTGAAGGTACACTCCCCGACCTCGGAAGGGACGGCGCCGTCTTACCGGAACGTTGGCTGTCCCCGGAAGTACGCCGGTTGGTACAACCGGTCGAAGCGGGATTCCAGGTCTGCCGATTGGGTGTTCGCGATGGGGATGCCCTGCATTAGGGTGTCTTCCCGGTGGTTCATGAATCGCAGGTCCATTAAGATGATTTCCGTGCTCACCTGGTAGGTCAACATGTATACCAGAATGATCACGTGGGAAACCAATCGGATGAAGGTCGTGTGAAATTCCAGGGCCTCCACCAAACGCATCCCCGGGATGAAATCCTGGCTCAGGCAGGGGCGCAAGAGGCGAAATCCCAAAGCCTTGAGTACCTGGCAACGGTCCGGTTGGAGCAACGCCTTCTCTGTGGACCACTGCAGCGTGGCCTTGGTTACCGTGTTCACCGGGCATGTCGACATGGACGTTTCCGAGTGGAAAACGTGAGCCACCAAATTGTGTGCCCGGTTGAAATCCTAATCCTGGGGTACCGAAAGGCCTGGAGGGCAGCGTTCCTTCCCTATGAACTACCGCAGCGCTGCCCTGGTTACCGTGTTCACCAGGCATATCAACATGTACATTACCGAGCGGAACGCCAGAACCTTCAACCTGACCATTTGGTTGAAAGCCTAATCCCGGGGCACCGAAAGGCCCGAAAGGCAGCGTTCCTTCCCTGTGAACTACAGCAGCGTTACCTTGGTTACCGTGTTCACCGGGCATATCGACATGTACATTGCCGAGCGGAAATCCTGAACCTCCAAACTGTGATCCTGGTTGAAAGCCTAAACCAGGCGTACCGAAAGGTCCTGTCGATCCAGTCCCTTCTCTGTGTACAACAGCAGCGTTACCTGGGTTACCGTGCTCGCCAGGCATGTCGACATGTACATTGCCCGCTATTGGTCCACCTCCAAGGAGACCCCCGGGTCCGCTGTGCACCGTACCGCCACCATGCGGTACACCGTCCATATGTATGACCGCCTCGCTACCTAGGTTACCGTGTTCGCCTGGTAAATCAACGTGTACACTTCCTATTGGTTGCCCGAAGCCAGCGCCCGCTGTGGTATGGGTCACGGGTGGTGCAAGTTCTCGGTGAACTATTGGAGTGTTACCAGTATTGCCGTGTTCTCCGGGCAGATCAATGTGGACACTTCCTATCGGCTGAGGCCCGGTGTTCACGTGTTCGCCTAGCATGTCAACATGAACGCCGCCTTGTGATGCCAGCAGGTTGTTCTCTCGGTGAACGACCGCCATATTCGCGGCATTCCCGTGCTCCCCGGGCATGTCCACGTGCACGTTACCCTGGCCAGAGACGAAATTGGGGTTTAGAACTGTCCTCGAGTTGAAACCATCTCGATGTACGACCGCCGTTGCGCCAGTGTTGCCGTGTTGCCTAGGCATGTCGATATGGACGTTACTTGACGGAAACCTTCCTTGATTTATTACGTGACCAGGGTTTGACGCGCCTGGAGAAAACTGGGGCGGTATGCGTCCAATGTTTTCAATCGTCTGTCCCACTGGTGTACCGGAACTACCACCCATAAAGGTAACACCGGCTGGGCGTTCATTTCCCGGTTGCGAGGGCTGTTCCATTTGAAGACCAGGGTTTCCGCTCTGAATGAAGCCGTCAAATGCTCCGGAATTACTAAAACCGTCAGTAGGAGGTTGATTGACTTCTTTTACAGAAATAACGCTACCTGGTCCGTCCGGGACGCCGACAGTAAGGTCAACAAATTCCGGCGTATGTTGGGAACGTCCTGGCATGTGGTGAACGTTGTTTCCGTGGAAAATGGTCGGAGGAGGTTTATGATGCACACCAGATGACGAGCCGGTGCTAGTTTGCACGCTGGGGATTCCGCTCGCGAATTCACCGGCAGCAGACGACAGATCCAGCATTGCGGACTCTAAGACGCTGGCTCCATTGAGAATATCAGATACTTCGCCTGAAAGTATGTAAAAACAATTAATTGTTATTATTATTATTCTTATGATGATGATGATGATGAATATTCTTCTTCTTCTTCTTCTGCTTATTATTATCATCATTATTATTATTTAGTTTTATTGAGATGTAAGTATTAGTATCATTACTATCATATTGTTACTTTAATTATTATACTAATACTAATACTTATTTATCATTATTATTATTTAGTTTTATTTGATATGTTAGTATTATTATCATTGCTGTCATATTGTTCTTTTAATTATCATATTTATTCTAATACTAATGAATTATTATTATTATAATTATAATAATAATAATAATTATTATTATTATCCTTTACCTGCATTTTGTCCATGAACTTCAAAGAAAATGCACAGTGTAGAAACTAGAAAAAAATCAACATTTGCCATTACTAACTTCATCTCGCTAGATTTGAGTACTAGTAAGACTAAGTAAAACTAGCATATATATACTAGTATGCTGGTATTTTATTTTCATTGACATTTGCGTATTCGTAATAGCTGTTTTGCAAATGACTCGGGAACAGCGTTTTATGCCTCATTAATGACAGATCAATCACCGATCGACAACCCCATCATTGTTCTATCAGTTACCAACCGCTATTTACGTCATTTAAAGGTCGTTTGACTATATGTTACGTCACCAAACGTCGGTGGGCTTATTCTCGCTATCAATTATTGGACGAGATCGAACAAATCAATGATTCGAAACAATCGTACTTAAAATAGATACGTAATTGTTATAGATTGACAATATGCATGTAATTTTAACAATAACTCAGTTATGTGTAACCCCGGATGCAAAATGCATGAAGTATCTACTACACTTATTCTCAGTATGTTTAAAGATGTATTAATGTACCGTTCAAAAACATAACATAATTACAAAATGAACTTAAACTGATAATCAGATATAATTGAAAAAAGAAGGTATTTCTTATATATATCCTTTATGCGGATAAAACTATGTATACATACTTTGTGCAATTATATGCAAAGTGTAAACACACGTTTAAAAGGTAGGGTCATTCTCACGGTTTGTGTATTGTGTGTATTTAATTAATGTAAGTTTTTTTTTCAAAGGTATATGAGGCGTGTCGTGGAAAAACAAGACTTAATGATTGTGCGTAAAGTGTCGTCCCGGAATAGCCTGTACAGTCCTCGTGTGTATAGATCATTTTGACTATGTGCTCAATAATAACACGTGACACACAATTTGCTAAACATCACACACTTGAAGAGTAATGTCCCTTGACATTACGAATTTTCGAAACAAACACAAAAACAGGATCACATAATATATTATATTTATCGTAGTTTTTGAACCGAGACTAAAGAGGCCCGTACACTTACAATTTTATTGTCATTTTTTTTATTCAATAAAACTGACATTCATTTTGTACGACAAACTGTACAATTACTTTACACAATATTTTGTTCGATTTGTGATTTGACACTGGTCTGGCGTGGATAGATCATGTTCAATAAAATTGACATTCATTTTGTTAAAATTGACATTCATTTTGTACGACAAACTGTACAATTACTTTAACAATATTTTGTTCGATTAGTGATTTGACACTGGTCTGGCAAGTTTGGATTGTGTTGTAGCGTAATGTTTCTGTGTGATGCATTGCAAAGCAATAAAAAGAAAGCAGAACTACTGGGTGAAGAATTTGTTGTTGCAATAAGGAAATCCTAAAATGCCATTCAATATGTTTAAAAAAGTATGTTAAATTCAAGTGCCTTTAAAAACTTGTTCTCATGAAGCAGTGGAAGCTTACAACAACGACTGCAGATTACAACTCATTAAAGCAACAACAACAAAAACAACAACAACGACTGCAGATTACAACTTATTAAAACATTAAATGCAAAACAAAAGTGCTTCAGTGCATCAGTTTATAGCTCGCACTCAAAGGTTTTTTTATCTCAAAAATTAAATATTGCACCATATTATTGATATATAATACCACTTTGCCATATTATTGACATACTCTCAATAAATATCTGCGATCTCTGATTTTTCTCAAAATATTGCATCAATCTTCAATAAAGTTGTCTATTCCATGCATTGACCATATTTTTGACCATTGTATTGAAAGTGCATGTGCCCGTCAAAATGTTTCACTGACGTTGGCAGGAAACAATCTTAAAAGTAATTTAATTCACATAAAATAGTCTAACATAATCTAGTAGTCGACTCAATGGATTAAAAGATTATTTGAGGCGCATCGTGGGAAAAACGGTCTTAATGCATGTGCGTAAAGTGTCGTCCCGGATTAGCCTGTGCAGTCCGGACAGGCTAATCCAGGACGGCACTTCCCGCTTTTAAGGTATTTTCTGTTTCAATGAAGTCTCTTCTAAACATAAATCCACTGTAGGCGGAAAGTGCCGTCCCTTTACGCACGACACTTTACGCACGTGCATTTTCTCACGACGCGCAACAATTTTTGTTGTAAGTCTGAAGTAAATGATAGACAAAAAATAACGCCATGCGAATTTCCCATGTTACTATGGGACATTCTAGTCTTGTTTGATTTACTGCTTTCTAACCTGAATCTGAAACTATTTAGGTTAAAAACCATTAAATCGAGTCGCAATATGGTGCTATAGGATGCTCGACTATTTACTGGTGTTGTGCCGCTGTGCGTATGAACACGTACTGTAGCCTTCTGGTGGAATGGTGGAATATCAGGATCACGTCTTCTTTTGGCGTCTATTCACTGCTTTGTCATGTCAATATTTGTGATGATATGCTAGCATACATAATGCCATCATACGTTTGTGAACAATAGGTATAGTTTAGAATAACTAATTTATTAAAGTATAACTTGACAACTGAAAAAATATTTTCATTTTCTAAGCCTCACCGGATGAACTTTCTCCATCCCAGCACCAACCAATTATTCTCTATTTCTTTAACAATATGTCTTGCTTTAAATATTTCTTGAATAAGAAGTACTACTTGGTATAACTTGAAATATGCCTTTAACAGTACGTTAAGCTTGAAATATTTCTTGAAATAGTTTGAAAACGTCCATTCCTTTATAGGGCGTATCGACGCATTTCCCATAAATATAGACACGTATTAAACAACTCATATTCCCATTTTTCACGAATACTAGTAGCAATACTATATTGAGGAAAATGTTAAGACAAAAATGAAGAGAATGCCTTTTTTTCGATATACGGTTCCAGCAGGATTTGAACTCACGCCAACAAAATCGCGCACTTCAATAGAAACTTTCCTACGCTCGACTATATTTATCAATAGTGCGCATGTAGGTAGCGTTACTTCATGTACATTTTATTCATAGCGATTTTACAACAACTACTACTAATTTTCCCGCGCCCGAGAAAAGTATCACGGTGATATCTTTTTTTTATAGTTATAAAAATATTTTACGTTTTGTTTATAAAAACGATAATAATGTGTGAAGTATTCATTTTCTTAATATATAATTTTATTTTTTTAAATAGTATACCGTATAAAGCGTCCAAACGCCCCTTTAACAAAGGTCCAGAGGTCGTATTCCAGAAACATTTTAAGTGATATCTTATCCATAACCTTTAAATCATTATTGTTCTTAAGCTTTTTATTCCATGTATACAAGAATTTTCACTACTTATCAACTTACTATTAACTAATATTTGCTTAACTTAAAGACGTTCGCAACAAAAAGAAAATAAGATTGGGTTAATTTCCTCTTTTGCTTCATTAGTTCTTTAATATTGTTTATAGGTTACAATATACATGTGCTAATTTCAATCAATAAATATAATACTTTGTAAGTCATTAAGTTCCAGTCAATGGTTAAAAGTTCATAAAGCATTATAATTATCAAAACCACACGCATACAATGTCTTGCCAAACAAATTAGTTAAAAGAAAGATCCATTAAATATCTTCGTTCTATTTTGGCAATTAATACGTTGTTTACGTAAACACGAAACATGAAAAAGGCTACACAGGTACCTTATTTGAAGTCCAATATTACCCAAATAAGATCGGTGACCCATGCTTTTTATTAATGTTTTGATGTAAGTATAAATTGGTGCATGTATGTGCGAAAAGTTTAGAAAATCTGTCGTTTGGAACAAAATATATTGATGCATAATAAATGACGTTTTAAAATATATTACTAGTTCCCATTTGACCTACTTAAATGCCCAGCCAAATTCATTATTGTAACAGTAAATATAGGTAAAGCGATTTTTAATATCAAAATACGCTTGTATATTGCCAAATATGACATGTGAAAACATATCAGTTGAAAGAACCATAATCTTGTTTGAAAGAAATCTCCCGTACATAATTATGTACGTAAACATTGATACAAAATGTAAACTGAAAAAGTTGCTTCAACAGGTACCGTATTCGAACACCAATATTTCCGGACAAAGGCTGGTGACCCCTTATTTTTTAGCACTGTTTTAGTTTCAGTATACAATGACAAATGTATATGGAATTATTTTTTTAAATCTGTCGTTTGGAAAAAAAAAATATTCGAATATTTAATTATCAATTGTTTTTTTCAAAGGCTTATTAAATGCATAATTAACCTCATTAAGTGTCCAATCAACGTCATTTTTTAAATGGTAACTATAGATAAAGCGCGTTTTATCATTAAACTGCACGTTTATGTTGCCAAACAAAAGATTAAAACAAAGATGCATTTAAAATCTCCGTTCCTTGTTTGAATATGAACGCTTTATATAATTGAACATTGCTAGTCACACAAACTGAAAAAGGCCTTCGACAGGTAGCGATTTAAACCCCAATGTTTCCAGAACTAGGCGGTGACCCCTATTTTTTAAGACTGTTGTAGTTTTAGCATACATGGACACTTGTTTGTGTAAATGTTGAAGAAAATCTGTCGTTAAAAAAAAAATGGACGAAATTGTTGCGAACGTCTTTAAATTGGATTCATTAATTTACGTGTAGTTTTAAAAATATTAGCTTACAAAATTTGGAACTTCAGTGAAAATATTTTAAGATCAACTTAAGATGTTTCTGGCATATGGCGCAGCTAGTGATATTTGTTGAACAAGAGGTGTAGGTTGACAAATGTCTTTACCATATGTCAATCTTGAAATATTTCCCCCAAAAGAGGAAATGTTATTGGTCTACTTCTTACGAAATAGACTTGACGTTTATCGTATCACGATTTTACGTTTTTACGTAAAACAGTATGTACATTGACCATACCACGTGCGGTAAACTTTAACATGACAGTAACTGTCGAGATCAGGTTTGTGGTTTTGTGAAAATGTTTTCACAATAGCGCTGACACATGCTTAGATTGGTAAGTTAATGATCATGTATTCTTTAAACAAGCCCACTATGCGTGGTACTCGTAAAATGATGAGAAAACAAGATTTATTGCGGAGAAAGAGACATTATGCCATTTGAACAAAATAATGAAAAATGCAAAGTCGTCCGTTTTGTATCACAGTCTTAATTATCATATAATGCCATTTGACAAAAAAAATGAAAATGCACAGTCCACAGTTTTGTATCACAGTCTTACCTATTATAGTGTAGTTGCCATGTTAATTGACTAAACAAGTACTAAGTATATGAAACACATTTGGAAACCTTTATTCTAACGACCAAATAAACAACGCAAAATGGAGTCCTGATTCTGAGCGGAGCATAGTAAAAAGTAGTTCCAATTACAATTGACCTTACGACGTGATTTGATTGACAATGCGTGCAGCCATTCAGAAAGCTAGGACTTAATTGTTTGACGGACATGGCTTGTAATAACATTCGTTCACTCTCAACGGTGTTTGTCGGACTTTATCATTGGTTGGCGTGATTATAAATCCCATAGCGTATCGTCAACTGCAAAAATATATGTCAAATCGTGTTAGAATCGAAATTATCTTCTCATATCGTTATAAATCGGCTAATAAACAACTCTTTGTCGTTCGGATGCATTGGCTAATAAACAACTCGGACTAACGCCCTCGTGGTTTAATTCCTATGCATCAGAACTCCAAATCGTTGTTTATTGGCCGATAAACAACGATAAATCGAAAATAATTTCTTAAATATATTGCGAAAAAAGAGCAGTGAGAATGAGACGTATATGACATGTAATAGAAGTTTCTACATACGCAGCATTTATAAGAGGGGCTGAACTCCAGATGGTCCAATCATAAAAACGAAAGAAAATTGTTAAAAATACATGATTCTGTTACATAATCGTAAAGAACCCATTAAAAAATATTTTTATTTACCTGGAAAACCATGATTCTATACAGTTTTTGTCCTTTTTATCGTCCAAAAATCTATAGCGTCTGTAGACTAATTAAAAAATAGCGCTGTTTATATTTAGGATGATCACGTGACATTAAAGTTTTGTCGAGCCGCACATGGGCACACTTGAATCAGGTGCTTGCATTTTGGAAAAGCCGCGGTATTTTTAAATTGGGAATACTGGGTTCAAGGAAAGTGCGAGCTTATTCACTTTCTATTTTTCAATGAAATAAACAGTGAATGACAGTAATTGATCGTGTTCTATACAAATAGCGACGATATTACGCATGTTTTTAAAGTTTAAGCATAACTACAAAGAAACACACAATTTTATGCCAGACTGGAGTTCAGTATCTTTAATAGCGCTGAACAACTTTAAAATTCCTTTATGCAAGTTTTTAGCTGAATACTTTCCATGCTAAACAGCCGCAAATAATATCGTATGATGTATAACAGGAATCAATAATGCAGCTATTAATTCTTGCAAAAGTGATATATTGCGAGATATGCATTTTAAGAACATTATTATATTAATGCTAAGTTTGTTAATTAGCCTAGGTGTATAATATGCTACAATGGAATAGCGTAATTAAGACATTCCAAAGTATTCCGATTCTTACTTAAATACCAATGTCAAAAGATGCATTTATAAGAGCTAACATTACCATAAATTTACAGGCGTTTTTGTACCTAAGTAATTCGTCTTAATCAGTCAAATGCAACTTGTAAACTATGTTTAAATATTCCGCATGTATTCGTGTTTTAATTAGTGTTCCAATAAGGTAAATAATTCGAGATTTCTTTCTGTAATTATAAGGAACAAGAAATATAAGATGTTCAGCGTTTGCTGCAATAAACAAATTAGAATACGTATGTAAATGATATTCCTTTTTAATTTTTTAAAACTAATACAATTTAATGGAAAACTTGGTCGGTTTAATACACAATGTCCTTGCACTTCTACCTAGTACTTCACCTAGTGCATAGTTTCATTATTTTTTGGAATGTTGTCATTATATAAATATTCGTGAAGAACTTAATCACTATATCCATGTATTCCGTCCCCTCTATTGAAACTATCTTATACAGAAAGCGACTCTCTTGATTATCAAACCAATACCAAAATAGTTGTTGCAGTTCACAAATAGATTGTTAATAGTAACCGATAGGATACACAGATTTGCTTCATAACTTCGCTTAAACTTTCTTATTCTGTTCATCCTTCCATTTTCCAACACCAAAATGTGTTGAACCATTCTTATGTCAACCCTTTATACTTGTTCTCGATCGATTTAGCTCTGTAGTCAGAGCTTCTTTGTTTTCTACTCTTATATTATCTGCTTAAATACGTCATTTGTAAACCAATTATGTTCGCTTGACAACGTGCAACTGAATATACTCTACAGGGAGAAGAACTACGTAAGACTGTGGCTTTCGTTCCAATCTTATTCAAACATGTACTTATTATTAAGAGTTGTATGTTTCGAAATTGTATTAATGCATGCTTGTTTGGAATAAAATATGGTTAAACTAATGCCTAGTTTACATTTGGACTAAGATGTCTCTGCGGCGCCCGTAAACTGTCCGTAACTCCATTTCCGTGCGGCCTCCTTGAGGAAGCCGTGTTATTTTCGTACGATATCGTAAGGATTTACGGGCGCCGTAATTAGTACAAACCCTGTAAGCTACTTTTTGTACATTCATGTAAGTTGACACTCGACAACTGAAATTGTTTTGAGAATAGGAAACAACAACAACAACTGGTGTTTTAATGCGTCATATAAGTGCGTTGCTGAATTGTTTTCCATTTAAATGCCTGATAATATGCAGAAACTACGATTCTATTGCAAATAATTACACCGTCTTCCTTCAGTGTGCGTATCATACCTACTTCGCAAATTGACGGAAATTTATAACTTTGTTTTAATTAAGGCCGATGTCTATGCTGAACGTGTCTGGTTTGTTGTGGGTAAATCATTTATATCCACTAGCCACTAGACAGAATGAGAATGGTGTTAATGACAAGTTAAGTTTTCATTATTTTTAAGTACTTGCATGTCAAGCTCTTCTTACATAGTGTATGAACCATCTTACAACGGTTTGTTTGTTTGGATTTTTCGCCGTTTTTAACGGTATTTCAGTCATATCACGGCGGTCAGTGAACCTACTCACACTTTCCTCTGCAAGCTTAGTAGCAGACAACTGCCCAACTTGAATCTGGTAGGGTGAGAATGGTCGTAGAAATAATTTCATGACCAATCCCCACACAAGTGATGTGGCCTGGCTGGAGTTCGTACTCACGATCAACGAATTGACAGTCCAGCGCTCTACCAACTGAGCTAGCCTGGCAGACATTGTGACGTAAATTAAAACAACCCGATAAAGTCAATAATCATGCATATAGTTCGATTAAAAATGGAAGAGAAGTTAATAAGAAACATTGTTGTAAAACGCATAATTAGCTACATTTCAATCACAAACAAGTTCATGGCTGTGCCGGAAACCCCAATTCATGTATATATGTTGACACGACAGTTGTTACAGGTTACTCATCACGAATAAACGATGCAAAAGTCGACACTCGTATTTGTTGATTTTTTAAAAATAGTTTAGTGTTTCCTTGGTCATGTTTATGTTAAGCAGTGTGCTTTCGAGTTATTTTCTCACTTTCATCTGCTTCTTTTGAAATTAATTGATAGAAACAAAACATATTCAAAATGTGTTTGGAAGATCGATATAATAAACATATATTCCTTTATGACGTGTTAAAAAGTTGATTGCAAGTGTATGAATATTATACAAGTATGGGCTTTTTAGCTGTGCAATATCATGTGATGGTTCACAGCAAAATCCATATTGAATGAGGTGACAGCCGAGTTCAATATATGGATTTTGCTGTGAACCATCACATGATATTGCACAGCTAAAAAGTCCATACTTGTTTAAATATATGACTTATAAAATAAACGACAGCTTATGTGTACTAGAGAAGCTAAGGTGACAAGAAAACGCTATATCATTAGGTACTGACATTGACAATACTGTATTAACTTATCATAATTAAATTACTAAACAGGTAAGTATTGGAATACCTTTATATTATTCGAATATTTTCATTATTCGAATATTCGTTGCCATCCCTATTATATACCTATCGTTAATCTACCATCATCAATGCATAACCGAATTCAAAATTAAAATACGGGCAAGAGTATTCGCTACTAGCGGTTGTTTTTCCGTATTATACTTATAGCCTGGCTGCTTTTTGTGTCAAAACAAACACGCGGACGAATTCGTAATTGTTAAAATGCATATTTACAACTTCAATCATGTACGTTTCAACATAGATATCTAGTTTTGCATATACTTTGATAAAATAAATAAATTATATATGAAATTAATTGCTTCTCTTAACTCCCGTTAACGTTTCTACCTAGAGGCACCGGTACAACATTTCTTCAGCAACGTTCAACATATCCAGAAACAAATCACAAAAGTTTACTCCTGTTTAATAACAAGCAACTGTTATTATTCAAATTCTTATTCACCCTCGTTAAACAATTTTTTTTTTAAAGGCAAAATTAATTGTGCATTTAATTTAACACACAATTTTTTTTGACACAATAATATCCATAACATCACAAATCCATTCAATGCTTAGGCCAGAGTTTTTTTATTTCTTGGTTCTCAGACATTTTGGAAAAGTCTCCGGTTGGAGGAGGGAAAAAAAAAAAAAAAAAAAAACACAACACAGAATTTAATAAATTAATGACTAGAATTTCACAAATTGAAATGGGCAGTGATTATAAAATCTTAATACTTTATTACTTACCGAAAGCATATTACACAACATTAACTTAATCACTACACGGTAACCATGACACTAATATTATTTTTGCATTCCGTTTAACAGGTTGAAACCCTTTCACAAGGTCATTTTTACGATATTGGTTACATTATAAAAATTTTATTTAGTTTTTTTTTGCTTTTTGGAAAAAATCGAGTCGGCGGATCCGAGAACCAAGAAATAAAAAAACTCTCGCCTTATATTTTGACATACATGTACATGTAGTTCAAAATGACGTCACTGTGCAATATCATCTGATATATGCACGGTTGAGGTAAAAACTGCGCAACATCATGTATGATTTTCTTTCGAGGGTGTGTCGCTGAGCTAAGTAAATAACGTTTACTTATAAGTCATACGATAAATTCTCATATTACCGGTCCGGAATATAAAGGACATAACAACGTCGTCAACAACAATAAATGATTCTCGGGCTATAGCTGTAACATACCATTTGCATTGTCATCATTAAGTAGCTGTACAATCTCTCAAACTAGTTTTTAAGGCATACAAACATTGTCATCATTAAGTAGCTGTACAATCTCTCAAACTAGTTTTTAAGACATACAAACATTAATTATAAGCGAAAGACATATTTAATGCCGACAACTAACTGGTCGACCAGGGGCGGATCCAGGATGTCGGGTTGGGGGGGGCGTAAACATTTGATCGTGCATTTATAACCCCTTTATTTCTGTGGGTCTGCAGTGATAAGCTACAGATCCGTATCAAAGATATATAATAAATTTGTGCACATCCTCCTCCTCCTCCTCCTCCTCATCACCATCATCATCATCATCATCATCATCAAAAGGTCGGCTATCTTTTACTGAAGTTAATGTGTATCTTTTACAAAACTGAGCGAGCGAAGCAAATTGTTTTAGCATATTTATCCAGTTTTTACCGTTTTATAAATGCCCATATATGTATGGTCTGGCAGTTTTAGGGGTGGTGCGCCGTGTGCGTCCCCCCACCCCCGCTGGAGCCGCGAGTGTCGACAACGCGTTGCCTGAAAATGGTGTAAATACATCGAAGAATACAGTATCACGATCTTTACACTGCTTGTAACCACAAGCATTTCATTTAATTAATAATGTACATTTACGTACGTTTTTCTCCACATATTAATACATCAATGTCTTTGGGGAAACACGAAAGGTCGTATAACTGACTTAACAAATAAAACAGGAAGTTAGTTTTTGCTGGATTTCTTTATTTCAAAACTTATAGAGTTTGACAACAACAACAACAACCGCAGCAATAAAATAACTAAATAGGAATATCATTGACCAATTATCCGATAAAAGTGTAACAACTTAATAGTAAAATAAAAGCAACATTTATGGGTCATTATTTCACAGAGATTTTTTGGTACATTTACAACAAATTTTACAAATTCATATATAAAATATAATATAATGTTATAATAAATAATAAATAATATTATTTGAAGAAATGTCGTATAAAATATATGAATTTCACAACTGTATTTTAACCATTAATCTTATCTTATAGTTAAACTCGGTGTACCCTGAATGCAGAAGATCGGTTTCTCTGTATCTATAAAAAATATTGGCTCACATTTGTATAAAGTGCTTCATTAAAAAGCGGACAACAGAACGCGTAATAAAGCGCGATGAAAACACGCGTTGACTTCATCCATATAAAATAAATAGTTATTTTCGATATTTGTACATACCCTAGCAATAAAAATAAATAATATGTGGCGCGTCGTGATAAAACCGGTCTTAATGCATGTACGTAAAGTGTCGTCCCGCATTAGCCTGTGCAGTCCGCACAGGCTAATCCGGGACGGCACTTTCCGCCTACAATGCATTTATGTTTCGAAGAGACTTCCTTGAAGCAGAAAATACCAAAAAAGCGGAAAGCGTCGTCCTGGATTAGCCTGTACGGACTGCACAGGTTAATCCGGGACGACACTTTACGCACATTATTATGACCGGTTTTCTCACGACGCGCCTCATATATATATTTTTTTTTTTTTATAAAATAAATATAAATATAATAGTTATTAGTCCCCTACCGGTGTTTCACCGGAGGGGACTATAGGTTTACCCTCCGTCCGTCCGTCCGTCATGCCATCCGTACGCAAAATATTGTTGCTGCGATAACTCAAAAAGTACTGAAGATACTTCGATGAAACTTGGTATGCATATAAACGGCAATGTGAGTATTATGCACGATCTTTTATTTTTTACCAGAGGTCAAAGGTCACGTGACTGTTACTAAAAATATAAATAAACTAAAACAAACTGGATCCTGCGATAACTTAAAAAGTACTGAAGATATTTCGATGAAACTTCGTATACATATAAACGGCAATGTGAGGATTATGCAGGACCTTTAATTTTTCACCAGAGGTCAAAGGTCACGTGACTGTTACTAAAAATAGAAATAAACTAAATGCTGTTATAATTCGAAAAGTACATAAGATATGACATGAAACTTGGTATAAAGATTGAACTATAGGTTTGCCATCCGTCTGTGTGTCTCTCTATCTGTTCGTCCGTATGTTTGTCCGTCCGTCTGTCTAGCAGTCAACAAAACCTGGTTTCGCCAATAACTCCAAAAGTACTGAACTTATTTAGATGAAACTGGGTATACATATAAACAGCAATATGGCAATGTGAGGATTATGCACGACCTTTTTTCATCAGAGGTCAAAGGTCACGTGAATGTTAATGAAAATAAAAATAAACTAAATACTGTAATAATTCGAAATGGACATAAGATATGACCATGAAACTGGGTACAGAGATTGAACTATAGGTTTGCCATCTGTATGTGTGTCGTTCTGTCTGTTCGTCCGTATGTCTGTAAGTCCGTCCGTCCCCAAAACCTGGATCCTGTGATAACTCGGAAAGTACTAAAGACACTTTGATGAAACTTTGTATACGTAGCAACAGCAATGTGAGAATTATGCACGACCTTTTATTTTTCACCAGAGGTCAAAGGTCACGTGACTGTTACTAAAAAAGAAATAAACTTAATACTGTAATATTTTGAAAAGTGCATAAGATATGACCATGAAACTTCATGGAACTTGGTACACAGATTGGACTATGGGTTTGCCCTCCGTCTGTGTGCGTCTGTCTGTCTTTTTGTCCGTCGGTCTCACTCTGTCTGTCTGTCCCGTCCCCAAAACCTGGATCCTGCGATAACTCAAAAAATACTGAAGATACTTTGATGAAACTTTGTATACATAGAAAGAGCAATGTGAGGATTGTACACGACCCTTTATTTTTCACCAGAGGTCAAAGGTCACATGACTGTTACTTAAAATAGAAATACACTTAATACTGTAATAATTCGAAAAGAACATAACATATGATCATGAAACTTGGTACACAGAATGGACTATATGATTGCCCTCTGTCAGTTTAGTACTGCAATAACTGAAAAAGTAACTCGCATGTCTGGTCAATGTTACTAAAATAGAAAAAACAACAACTTAATACTGCAGTGACAAATGGGATTTGAATATGAAACTTTGTACATCTCCAGATAAAGGGCAATTTGACGGTATTGAACACTGCTTAATTAGTAGGGGTTTTCACCGGTAGGGGACTTCTGTATTGCTTGCAATACTATCAAAGCCTTGTTTTAAATATTTTTACATATCATAGCAATAAAATCAGAATTGCATTCATAGTGATACAAAACACGAACCCATTATTTGTAGCTAAAGTCTCTTATCCAAAGGTAAGCAAAGATGCACCACCGGAATTAGCTAGAGACGATCCTAGCAGCACTACACTGCCACCACTTCCGGTACTACGGCCGGAAACAGACACAAAAGAAGCTGGGTACATCTCCAGGTCTTCCGAACGCCCACCTATAGATCCAAAACTCTTCTCGTGACGTACAGGCTCGTCAAAGGTTCTAGGCACGAATCCTGTTTTAGTCACGTGCGTACGTGGAATTTGCCTGTGCTTTGTTAATATGTTTGGGATATCAAGTGTCATTCCACCTGCAGCGAGAAATAATATTTACATTAGCTTGCGGAAGTAAGATTAAACAGCCAATTTTATAATATAACGCTGAAGTATACAACTATTACAAGGACCAATGAATCTTGTTTTTGTTAAATATCTAATAAATATTAGGCGCGTCGTGGGAAAACCGGAGTTAATGCATGTGCGTAAAGTGTCGTCCCGGATTTGCCTGTGCAGTCCGCACAGGCTTATCAGGGACGGCACTTTCCGCTTACAGTGGATTAATGGTTAGAAGAGACTTCATTGAAACAGGAAATAACATAAAAGCGGAAAGTGCCGTCCTGGATTAGCCTGTGCGGACTGCACAGGCAAATCCGGGACGACACGTTACGCACGTGCATTAAGCCCTGTGAGACTCCCACCGCATCAGCAGGAGAGAACTCTTATTGGCGGAACAAGGTCCTTTATTGAGGCAAGCGACTAATGGCCAAAACAACACAATACAAACCACGTTACAAACACAAAACACAAATTATAGGAATATAAATGGCATCATCGCCTTGAAAAGCTCAAAACAAAGCTAAGGGGTTTAATTCGGTTTACGGGCGCCGGAACCTCACACTTGGCACTTGGTTCAGAATAATTAATAATACATGTAAATGTAAATAAAGATTAACATCATAGCATC
Source organism: Congeria kusceri (assembly GCA_027627225.1). Classification (NCBI taxonomy): domain Eukaryota; kingdom Metazoa; phylum Mollusca; class Bivalvia; order Myida; family Dreissenidae; genus Congeria; species Congeria kusceri. The sequence goes on from CM051025.1 coordinate 7,951,520, forward strand.
GGAATTCAAATAAAGCAATCATAAAAGAGAATACTAATACAAATTAATTTCTCGATGGTTGAATGTAAACCAGAGTAGCAGAATTGCAACTTTCTGAGGACGAAGAAATGAAAGAAAAAACAAGTAAATATTTTCGTGTTAAACAGATTTAAAGTAGTCTTACCGCGTAGGGCGCTTAGGGGTCTTCCCATGGTCTCGGTTGACACTAGACCGACCTCGTGTAGCCGTCCACCGTTAAACGTGTTTTTAAGTTTTGCAGGCAGATGTCCGGGGTTATGTAAAAATGTCCAAGCTCCTGTACGGCGCAGAACTGGTTGTATTGCTTCTTTGAGTACCATCGCATCAGCTTGATTGTTAACGTAGATTGAAGAACTAATATCGGGATGGGGTGGCGCAGTACCGAGAGGGAGGCCTAGGTGCAACCCATTATCCTGATGGATAATGTCGACCGGGTTGATGACTGGCCTGGGGTCCCTTTCTATCAACATACCGGGATTGATGCCTTCCCTGTGTACGATCGGTTTTGAGCCGGTATTTCCGTGCTGTCCGGGCAAATCGACGTGGACGTCACCAACATGGCTTGGACGAACAGGAAGGATTTCGGCCGTATGTGAGGAATCCACGACAACAGCGTGACCATGGTTCTGGTCAATGGGTTGAAGGGCAACATCGACGTGCATGCCTTTGTGCATGATATTGCTGTGAAGAAGGATTCCCGGGTTGACACCTTCCCTGTGTACAAGCGGCGTGGAACCTGTGTTCCCGTGTTGGCCAGGCAAGTCAACGTGCACATCACCCAATTGCAATGGTAGTCTAGTGTCTACATTCGGTAAAACTTGTGTATTATGGACGTTGGCACGATTACCACGATTTACGCTCTTTGAACTTCCTGGATGTTCACCATGCGTGCTTGTTCCATGTTTAAAGACTCTCGGATGAGCGGCGTTATTATTAGGAGTCCGGGGTGACAAAGGAGCGGAGTCATGATGAATAACCGGATATGGGTGGGGGTTCCCGTGCTTCCCCGGGAGGTCTACGTGGGGGCCAGTGGGTGGGGGTGGGACATTGCCGTGGGTGTCCGTGATGACGATCGCTCCAGCTCCAGTGCGATGTGCGCGCGCATCTGTGCCATCTTTCGGAGGCTGAAACGGGTCTGAAGCATGTCCTGTTAATAGAGATTCAATGGAAACGTTTATTATGGTTAATCCTACAATTTATGGCAACTGTATATGCTTGAAAATTTTATTGCAACTGTATATTCTTGAACAGTTCGGTCAGTTTCAACAACTTATGATCAAATATCTAGAAGGCCAAAAAGCCCGAGTGGACCATGTTAAGCATGCAGTGGTAAAAGGTATTTTACTATAATTGGCAGACTCATATATTTTTATTATATATGATATTATTATTACTGGTAGTATTTTAAGCGCGCATTTACACTTCTCGCCCTCTAAGCTATTTGATCGAGTTTTTCTCCCACATTTCTTCCACATTTAGCACATATAGCATCGTCAAGACTCGTGAAAGTGAGTAGGCCCTACTGAGAAAAGTTAAAAAAAAATACAATGTGAAATCAGGTATTTAAACGCAATTACGTGACACATAATTAATGTAAAAGAATGTACTATTATTTGCACCAACGTATCAATTGTGAAAGAAATAAAATACCGATTTGTTGTCCAAGTACAATATTTGTTATTCCCAGCACAGAGCAAACGGCGACGCGTGCTAACCAACCCATCATAGATCGACACACAGTTACTTCATAGCGTAATTTTGTTTGTTAAATATATGCTATACTCACGACTGATTGGCTGGTTGATTAAAGAATATTTGCTTATTTCTGATCATTATTTACGTTAACACGTCGTTATTAACGCATGCTCTGATTCAGAACAGTTTGAGGTTTGGCCAATGTTAAACGTTGTTAGCGATGTACATATTTTTGGGGAACACCAGATTTATTTTAAACGTCATTACCGTGTTGACAAATCGCTATTTGTTGATGAATACATGCAGAGACGATATTCAGCAAGAGCAATGTAATGAACTAGTTTCATTGGTTGCTTAATGAATTTACTCCAAAGAAGGGAATATATTCGGCTATTGAGTAATACAATGAACTGTTTATCATTGGCTGCTTAATGAATTTACTCCAAAGAAGGGAATATATTCGGCTATTGAGTAATTCAATGAACTATTTATCGTTGGTTGCTTAATGAATTTACTCCATAGAATGGACGATATTCGGCTATTGAGTAATATAATGAACTATTTTTTCATCGGTTGCTTAAATGGACTAACCCATCGAAAAGGGCCTCAAGGGGGCAATGTCTTACAAATCTGTAATTCTGATATTAATACTGGCATATAATAATGGTTAAAACGTAGTATATATAATGAATAGCAATCTGAGATAAAAATCAATATATATTATGGGACTTGTTTGTTTGGCACTTTTCATGTTTACATTTTGACGTCAGAATTTTGAATATTATGTATAACCATAGTTTACACACGACTCCTTACCAAGCATGATAGCGCAGTTGGTTAGAGCGCTGTACTTACATCTCACCAAGCATGATAGCGCAGTTGGTTTGAGCGCTGTACTTACTTCTCACACACGACTCCTTACCAAGCATGATAGCGCAGTTGGTTAGAGCGCTGTAATTACTTCTCACACACGACTCCTTACCAAGCATGATAGCGCAGTTGGTTAGAGCGCTGTAATTACTTCTCACACACGACTCCTTACCAAGCATGATAGCGCAGTTGGTTAGAGCGCTGTACTTCTCATTGACTTCTAAGTCGTGAGTCCGATTCCAGCTTGTGTTTTTAATTTTTCAGACTTTTTTGCTGACTTGCTTCTATCAAATATCTCATTATTTTTATTTTTTTTATTTTTATTTTTATAGATTTTCTGATAATCGTTCGAAAATTCAACACACAGTTTGTAAAATATTGTTTGGAAAACGAAAGTCCAACAGCATTTTATCTTAAACGTGATATACAGATTATTGGTAAATACTTAACAGCACTTTGAAGGAAGTTCACTTGTAACATATGTCATGCATAACATATAAACAAAACAAAAAAAACAGGTTGCATAAAACGATATGTTCATCAAAGAAGAAAATATACAATATACAGAACAACAACAACTTATCGAACAACTAATAAATATAAACACAGTGAAACTCCAACTGCAGCAGCAGGACAGAACTCTTAGTAGCATCATGAGGTCCTGAATTTAAGGCAAGTGGCCAATTGCCAATACACCACAACAGATTACGAAAAATACCTAACAAACATTAACACAAATACATGTATAAATCAAAGCGCTGAAGGCACTACGGTTGTTCGCTGTTGCGAAGCATTGGGCACAACTCACTACATTCAAAGTTAATAGCAAGTTTAAATGGATCTTATCGACTCGTCCAAATAAATTAGTACAGTAGGCTCTTAAGAACATTTATGGTGTATTTTGTAGAATGTTTGCAAATGTATTGAAAATACAATAATATTAAAATTGTATATTACAACCTGTAAACAGAATCGGATTGCATGAAGTCACCTAAATGACCATATAATAACTTGAAATGAAAACCACGACGCGTTATTATGGACAATCTGTGCAATTAGAGAGGTATGCCATATCATATGTCACCTGAAATAAAGTGGTAATAAATTTATAAACGTTTTATTGGTAAAATATGATAGTTGCGCTAATAGTTTGTTCAGTGTTCTTATGTGAAGAAAATAAAAATCACTGAATTTAAATTCTAGTTTAGAAGCCAGAACCAACAAACACAACGTGTTATACATGATAATATATTCTTTCCAAAAAGTCAAACATCAAACGAAAAAAATCGTAAAATTTCGTTTACAAGCTAAATCCTACAGTCCGTGTTTTAAAATGCGACGTTAAAATAGATATTGGACGTAATAAAATCAGATTTTAAAATATATATCGCCATTGTGTAGATAGGTTATTTTTTGTGTCTTTTTAATGCCGAGTTGAATTGTATCTGTTGTCAAATGTGCGGCTGATGAATTGAGGTCCATTGTAAAATGTACGCCACTAATTAAAACGTTAACAGGTTTGAAAACTAGACAGCTGCTTACAGTTGCTAACAATACTATGTACGAATTATATATGTAAGGCCTGTCAAAACAACTTTCAATATGAAATGAAAAAAATATTGTCGGGCAAGAAATCTGATGAGCCAAATTCTTTGTCCGGTGTACAATATCATGGTATTTCTTTGGGCTACAAAAATAATTATGTTACTTTTAATGACATTCCGACATTCTGTTATTACATTTTCATAACCAACACATTCTCCGATTGTATCTACCGGGTATATAGTGAAAAATGATGGTTATCAGTTTTATTACCGGGCAAACTCCGTGGAAGACAGTAGATTAATTTGTCGAAGAGAAATGACCATGGCGTAAAGCAAAACTCAATTAATACCTTAAAAACAAACACTGCTAAATATTTAAAATATTAAACATTATTATGAATGCGACGACAGTGTTAAGGTTTTCAACCGTATTAGCAAAGTTGTTGCGCGATAATGTTTGGTTATATTTTAAAATGCTTAAAGGAAGTTACTCACAGAATGTTATATTTTAGAAATGTCTTATTTTTTTCAATTCATAAAGTATCTGGAGTAGCAAACGCTTATATTCTGTGAAACAAAAATAAAATACATAAAAATGAGAAAAAATATCGCCTCTCATAGTGAGAGAACTCCGGCCGCCGGCGTGTGAGTTTAACGCGTTACCACTCGGCCACAGAGTCTCTTCCCATACGCACTGTAATTTTCTGAGAAGCTTAATGGAGTGTAATCGACCGCTATTGCTAGTACCTGTTCTGCGTAATTACCGTTATGAATGAGTTCGAACGCTTCACAGTGGACTACTTTCTTCCGCGATATTTATTCTCAAAATTTGATCCTACACTGAAAGCTGTGAATTACCCGACGGTTTTTAGTACGTTTTAATCATATTTTGTTCTAATCACATTCTTCATCAAAACGATGGATGCATTTGGGAAACGTTCGTGATATTGAAAAGGCACTTCTTACTGTCGCGTAATAATAACTGAGTTAAAATCATAGTGAATTTCACCTTCGGATTTTAGGAGCGATACATATAGATAGTTCTGCGAACAACTAATAAAACTGAAGTTACGGGATTGGAACGCTAATTGGTTTACGGGTGCCCGAACCTCACACTTTGTCCAGAATTAATCAAAACACATGTACATACGGAATATTACGCTAGTCAATTGTTCCAAGAGTATGTATTAGTCGAGTGGCTTGTGTAATGACGTATCACACGAGAGACGGAACCTCGAGTATGATACGAAATAACGCATGCCGCGTGATTGATACATACTCTTGGAACAATTGACTAGCGTAATATTCATTTTATTATACACCACTATACACTTCAATTGTGCGTTTACCCTAATTTTATTTGTTTAAAAACTACAATAATGACTCAAATAATGGTTTAGCGCCACAGATTTTATTTCTTTATACTATACTTAAATAGGTAGACAATTTACATATTGTCACTCGCGCAAGTGCTCGTGAAAATATTAATTGTCTCCCTTTCCGGTGATGATATCACGCGTTATCACACCGAAAACAAAACAAATATCCTCTCTTTATTTTATTCCGAGAATTCAATCTTAGTCATACATGAATGTCGTCATTTAAATAGCAATACGTTATAATTGTATCTTTGCTTGAATTTCACATTATTACTTTCTTCATCTTGATTGATACAGCCAAGATTTATACATGGAAACACTGTCTTTAATAAGGGACATAACATAAAATAGAATACGCCATGCTTTAAAAAACAATTTGTGAAGTACTGGTATTCTATTTAATACCAATGGCTGTATTTACTAGACACACTATAAATGCATACTGTCTGACAAGAAAACATGTGTATTATTATCAATGGCTGAACTGACTAGACAGTCCAAATTATATTAATACAATACAAATACATACTGTTTGACTAGAAAAATGTCAAATCAATGAATTGAAAATTAAAAATAATTTGATGAAAATGTCACAAATAAGAAAATAGAAATGTTGTAAACTCGGATATCTCTGTCCTCTCAAATATAAACTGTGCTTCTGGAAATGACAATTTAACAAAGAACAGTTACTAGTACTGATAGAAGAATTATTCCTTAACAAAGCCAGTACTGACATACTCTTTTTAAACTGTTGACGGAAGCCAACTGTCTTTTGAGAGGGTAATTTCCAAAACAAATATCGCGGAAAACTACTTCTTTTCTTTGCAGGCGTTTAGTCAGTAAATCGAAACCAGAAAAGATCATTCTTCATAAAGCAAAATTGCACACCTGTTTTCTTACATTTTAATTATTTAAGATAACTAATATATACAATGTATATATCATGTGACTGATTACACCCACAGTTACTACAAAAAGTCAATTTATTTAAAATGTAATTTTAAACTAATGACACCATTACTTTTGCTATTTACTTCTGAACATTATGACAAATTACTGCAATGTATTAATTTTAAACTGTTGTATGGAATATCGAGAGCTTGCATCGTATGACCAACTTTTGACTAAGAGACTACGTAGCGCTAACTATCTTTGCTACTAACTTCTACGCTTCGTCGGCTATTCTTGCCCGTTGCAGATTGACTTGTTAACTGGCATGTATACTATTCCGTTTGCAAAAGATAATTAGCTCGAAACAAATATGTGTTCGTTACTTACAAATTAGTTTTATTATGATGTTGTATACTATTGAATAAAAAGCCAAATTATAAAGTTTAAAGGTGGGAAATTGAACTTCATTCAAACAAATGTTTCCTTTTTAGCAAAAATGCACTCATAATACACATGATTTAAATTTCTTTTGTCGCCAACAGTCTTTCTACGCTGTAAGCGTTTTGATTCTTAATATCAGGGTGAAACTTTTCTGCACTGCCACTTGTTGAATTGCTAACTGAAATCGAAACTTTGTCGGTAATTTTCTTGTTCTCGTCTACCACGCACAATAGATTATACAATACATCCAAAGTTTTAATTGTTTCAACTTTATGAATTTTGTATTTATTTATTGATTTCAACAAACACGCTGAAGGTTAGAAACAGGTAAATCAAATCTCCATATTGTCCCATTGTAAAGCAGCAAAATCTCCTGGCATCGTTCGCCACTTTTCTTTGATTCAGATATTGCGAGTCTGATCCCTTTGGAAAGATGGTTCGCTCTGCTTTCAAAATTTATAAAAAAATGTTATGCTACTTCTAAGAAAATTCATCTCACTTGATTGTAGTCACACGTAAGAAACACTCACGATTTCGACAAAAGCACATGCTACCTACGCATACTCTGCTGAATATTCAAATTTCAAGTAATTCGGTGTCATGATACATCAAAATTACAAAAGACATGTCGTTTCAGGAAATAACCATTTAAACCAGTGTCCGTTATGCGAAATATCTCTTTCTTTCAACTGAATAAAAAACGAACTATTTCATACACGAACAACTTTCAAGGGGACCACCCTACTATTTACTGGTATCTTACATTGAAACTAAACGTAATTCTATACACAGATGATGGCTTGTACACGACAAAACGTGAAAAACACCATGCTTAATAGTATCCGGTCACTAGGCGCTTGTTTTCACACTTAAACGCATTATACTCTTTCGTTGAAGCGCCTTAATGATAAAAACTGTAGCCTATGAAAGTTACAAAATACGAAATTTAAAGCAAGAAAAAAAATAACTAGATAAAAAAATAATTACCGCAGATTTTGAAATAATTTTTTTTGTGTTGGCGGGTTTTTTGTGGGTCGGTCGGTAAAGGGCAAACAAACTTAATTTTAATTTGGGCCTTATGTACTTTTTACGTACGTTTTTCTCCACACATTAATGCATCAATGTAATTGGGGAAACACGAAACTCCAAGGTCGTATAACTGAAATAACAAATAGAACAGGAAGTTAGGTTTTGCTGGATTTCTTTATTTCAAAACTTATACAGAGTTTTACTCTAACGTCACAACAACAACAACAACAACAGCAACAACAACAACAACCGCAGCAATAAAATAACTAAATAAGAATTTCGTTGACCAATTATCCGGTAATAGTGCACCAACTTAATAGTAAAATAAAAGCAACATTTATGGGTCATTATTTCACACATATTGTTAGAACATTTACAACACATTTTACAAATGCATATAAAATATATTTCAAAAAATGTCGTATAAAATATATGAATTTCACAACTGCATTTTAACCATTTATCCATATATCATATAGTTTAACTTTGTGTACCCTGAATGCAGAAGATCTGTTTCTCTCTATCTATAAAAAAAACAATTGGCTCACATTTTTATAAAGTGTCTCATTATAAAACGGACAACACAACACAAAATAACGCGTGATGACAACACGCGATGACTTCATCCAAATAAAATAAATAGTTATTTTAAACATTTAACAAACGATTGCAATAAAATCGGACTTGCACCTCATAGAAATACAAATCACTAACCAGTTATTTGTAGCTCAAGTCTTTTATCAAAAAGTAAGCAAAGATGCACCACCGGAACTAGTTAGAGATGGCCGGAAACAGACCAAAAGAAGCTGGGTACATCTCCAGGTCTTCCCGAATGCCCACCTATAGATCCAAAACTCTGTTCGTGACGTACAGGATCGTCAAAGGTTCTATGCACGAATCCTGTTTTAGTCACGTGCGTACGTGGAATTTGCCTGTGTTTTGTTAGTATGTTCGGGATATCAAGTATTATTCCACCTGCAGCGAGAAATAATATTTATTAGGTGATAACGCGCTGAACTATACATTAGCTCGCGGAAGTACTATTAAACAGCCTATTTTATAACATAACGCTGAAATATAGAACTATTACAGGACCCAATGAATATTGTGGTTGTGAAATATCTTAGATATGAGTCGTGGGAAAACTGTGCTCAATGCATATACGTAAAGTGTCGTCCCGGACTAGCCTGTGCAGTCCGCACAGGATAATCCTGGTCGGCACTTTCCGTGTACAGTGGATTAATGTTTAGAAGACACTTCATTTAAACAGAAAATAATATCATAAAAGCGGAAAGTGCCGTTCTGGATTAGCCTGGGTACATGCATTAAGCCCGGTTTTCAAAAGACACGTCATATATAGACAAATGGAACTCCAGCAGCATCATCAGGAAATATCTCCCACTGACAGCCCAATGTCCTCCAGCAGCATCATCAGGAGATATCTCCCACTGACAGCACAATGTCCTCCAGCAGCATCATCAGGAGATATCTCCCACTGACAGCACAATGTCCTCCAGCAGCATCATCAGGAAATATCTCCCACTGACAGCCCAATGTCCTCCAGCAGCATCATCAGGAGATATCTCCCACTGGCAGCACAATGTCCTCCAGCAGCATCATCAGGAGTTATCTCCCACTGACAGCACAATGTACTCCAGCAGCATCAGCAGGAAATATCTCCCACTGACAGCACAATGTCCTCCAGCAGCATCATCAGGATATATCTCCCACTGACAGCACAATGTCCTCCAGCAGCATCATCAGGAGTTATCTCCCACTGACAGCACAATGTCCTCCAGCAGCATCAGCAGGAAATATCTCCCACTGACAGCACAATGTCCTCCAGCAGCATCATCAGGAGATATCTCCCACTGACAGCACAATGTCCTCCAGCAGCATCATCAGGAGTTATCTCCCACTGACAGCACAATGTCCTCCAGCAGCATCATCAGGAGATATCTCCCACTGACAGCACAATGTCATCCAGCAGCATCATCAGGAGTTATCTCCCACTGACAACACAATGTCCTCCAGCAGCATCATCAGGAGATATCTCCCACTGACAGCACAATGTCCTCCAGCAGCATCATCAGGAGATATCTCCCACTGACAGCACAATGTCCTCCAGCAGCATCAGCAGGAAATATCTCCCACTGACAGCACAATGTCATCCAGCAGCATCATCAGGAGATATCTCCCACTGACAGCACAATGTCCTCCAGCAGCATCATCAGGAAATATCTCCCACTGACAGCACAATGTCCTCCAGCAGCATCAGCAGGAAATATCTCCCACTGACAGCACAATGTCCTCCAGCAGCATCATCAGGAGATATCTCCCACTGACAGCCCAATGTACTCCAGCAGCATCATCAGGAGTTATCTCCCACTGACAGCACAATGTCCTCCAGCAGCATCAGCAGGAAATATCTCCCACTGACAGCACAATGTCCTCCAGCAGCATCATCAGGAGTTATCTCCCACTGAGAGCCCAATGTCCTCCAGCAGCATCAGTAGGAGATATCTCCTACTGGCAGCACAATGTCCTCCAGCAGCTTCATCAGGAGTTATCTCCTACTGGGAGCACAATGTCCTCCAGCAGCATCATCAGGAGTTATCTCCCACTGACAGCCCAATGTCGTCCAACAGCATCATCAGGAGATATCTCCCACTGACAGCCCAATGTCCTCCAGCAGCATCATCAGGAGATATCTTCCACTGACAGCACAATGTCCTCCAGCAGCATCATCAGGAGTTATCTCCCACTGACAGCACAATGTCCTCCAGCAGCATCATCAGGAGTTCTCTCCCACTGACAGCACAATGTCCTCCAGCAGCATTATCAGGAGTTATCTCCCACTAACAGCCCAATGTCCTCCAGCAGCATCATCAGGAGTTATCTCCTACTGGCATCACAATGTCCTCCAGCAGCATCATCAGGAGATATCTCCCACTGACAGCCCAATGTCCTCCAGCAGCATCATCAGGAGTTATCTCCTACTGGAAGCACAATGTCCTCCAGCAGCATCAGCAGGAGATATCTCCCACTGACAGCACAATGTCCTCCAGCAGCATCATCAGGAAATATCTCCCACTGACAGCCCAATGTCCTCCAGCAGCATCATCAGGAAATATCTCCCACTGACAGCCCAATGTCCTCCAGCAGCATCATCAGGAGTTATCTCCCACTGACAGCACAATGTCCTCCAGCAGCATCAGCAGGAAATATCTCCCACTGACAGCACAATGTCCTCCAGCAGCATCATCAGGAGATATCTCCCACTGACAGCACAATGTCCTCCAGCAGCATCAGGAGGAGATATCTCCCACTGACAGCTCAATGTCCTCCAGCAGCATCATCAGCAGATATCTCCAACTGGCAGCACAATGTCCTCCAGCAGCATCATCAGGAGATATCTCCTACTGGCAGCACAATGTCCTCCAGCAGCATCAGCAGGACATATCTCCCTCTGACAGCCCAATGTCCTCCAGCAGCATCATCATCAGGAGATATCTCCTACTGGCAGCACAATGTACTCCAGAAGCATCAGCAGGAGATATCTCCCTCTGACAGCCCAATGTCCTCCAGCAGCATCATCATCAGGAGATATCTCCCTCTGACAGCCCAATGTCCTCCAGCAGCATCATCATCAGGAGATATCTCCCACTGACAGCCCAATGTCCTCCAGCATCATCATCATGAGTTATCTCCAACTGGAAGCACAATGTCCTCCAGCAGCATCAGCAGGAGATATCTCCCACTGACAGCCCAATGTCCTCCAGCAGCATCATCAGGAAATATCTCTCACTGACAGCCCAATGTCCTCCAGCAGCATCATCAGGAGTTATCTCCCACTGACAGCCCAATGTCCTCCAGCAGCATCAGGAGGAGATATCTCCCACTGACAGCTCAATGTCCTCCAGCAGCATCATCAGCAGATATCTCCAACTGGCAGCACAATGTCCTCCAGCAGCATCATCAGGAGATATCTCCTACTGGCAGCACAATGTACTCCAGAAGCATCAGCAGGAGATATCTCCCTCTGACAGCCCAATGTCCTCCAGCAGCATCATCATCAGGAGATATCTCCCACTGGCAGCACAATGTCCTCCAGCATCATCATCAGGAGATATCTCCCACTGGCAGCACAATGTCCTCCAGCAGCATAATCAGGAGATATCTCCAACTGGCAGCCCAATGTTATCCAGCATCATCATCAGGAGATATCTCCCACTGGCAGCACAATGTCCTCCAGCAGCATAATCAGGAGATATCTCCCACTGACAGCCCAATGTCGTCCAACAGCATGATCAGGAGATATCTCCCACTGGCAGAACAATGTCCTCCAGCAGCCGCATCAGGAGATATCTCCCACTGGCAGCACAATGTCCTACAGCAGCATCATCAGGAGATATCTCCCACTGGCAGCACAATGTCCTCCAGCAGTATCATCAGGAGATATCTCCCACTGGCAGCACAATGTCCTTCAGCAGCATCATCAGGAGATATCTCCCACTGGCAGCACAATGTCCTCCAGCAGCTGCATCAGGAGATATCTCCCACTGGCAACACAATGTCCTCCAGCAGCATCAGCAAGGGATATCTCCTACTGGTAGCACAATGTCCTTTATTGGAGACAAGTGACCAATTGCCAAAATAGCACAATAAAAAACACGTTACAAACACAAAGCATACAATATAGGAATACAATGGCATCACCGCCTTGGGAAAGTCAATGTAAACCGGTTTACGGGCGCCGGAACCTCACACCTGGCTCAGAATAATTACTAATACATGAAAATGTAAATAAAGATTAACCTCATAGCATCGTAATTCAAATTAAAAAATAATACAAGAAAATACTAATTCAATTTAATTACAAATTAATTACTAGATGGGTTGATGTAAACCAGAGTAGCAGAATTGCAACTTTCTGAGGACGACGAAATGAAAGAAAAACAAGTACGGTACATGTATCAACTAAATATGTTCGTATTAAAAAGATTTAAAGTAGTCTTACCGCGTAGGGCGCCTAGGGGTCTTCCCATGATCTCGGTTGACGCTAAACCGACCTCATGCAGCCGTCCACCGTTAAACGTGTTTTTAAGTTTTGCAGGCAGATGTTCGGGGTTATGTAAAAATGTGCCAGCTCCTGTTCGGCGCAGAACTGGTTGTTTTGCTCCTTTGAGTACCATCGCATCAGCTTGACTATCAACGTGGGCTGAAAAACGAATATCGGTATGTAGTGGCGCAGTACCGGGTGGGTGCCGATGTGCAACCCATTGTCCCGATGGATAATGTCAACCGGGTTGCTTTGATCGACTGGCCTAGGGTCCCTGTCTATCAACATACCGGTATTGACGCCTTCCCTGTGTACGAGCGGTGTTGAGCCGGTATTTCCGTGTTGTCCGGGCAAATCGACGTGGACGTCACCAACATGGCTAGGACGAGCGGGAATGAATTCGGCCGTATGGGGGGAATCCGCGACAGCAGCGTGACCATGGTTCTGGTCAATGGGTTGATGGGGCAACATCGACGTGCATGCCTTTGTGCATGATATTGCTGTGAAGAAGGATTCCCGGGTTGACACCTTTCCTGTGTACAAGCGGCATGGAACCCATGATCCCGTGTTGGCCAGGCAAGTCAACGTGCACATCACCCAAGAGCAATGGTAGTCTAGTGTCTCCATTCGGCAAGACTTTTGCATTATGGACGTTGGCACGATTACAACGCTTCACGATCTGTGAAATTACCGGTACTGGAAGTTCACCATGCGTGCTTGTTCCATGTTTAAAGACTCTCGGCTGAGCGGCGTTATTATTAGGAGTCCGGGGTGTTCGTGACGACGATCGCTGCAGCTCCAGTGCGACGTGCGCGCGCATCTATGCCATCTTTCGAAGGCTGAAACTGGTCTGCAGCATGCCCTGTTAAAAGAGATTCAGTGGAAACGTTTATTATAGTTAAACATGCATTTTATTGCAACTGTACATGCTTGAACAGTTCGGTCAGTTTGAACAATTTATAATCAAATATCTAGAAGGCCATAACGCCCTAGTGGACCATGTTTAGCGTGCAGTGGTCAAAGGTATTTTAATATCATTTGCAGACTCGTATATGGTTATTATAAATGAGATCATTGTTACTGGCGGTATTTTAAGCACACATTTACACGTCTCAGCCTTTAAGCTTTTTGATCGAGTTTATCGACCATTTAGCAAATTGTACAGCATTGTCAAGACGCGTGAAAGTGAGTAGGCCCTACTGATACAAATTTGACTTAAACAAAGCAGCTCTATATGGAATGCAAGATCAATGAATCGAACGCCACCACCTGGCACACAGTACATGTAAAAAATGTGCTATGATTTGCACCAACGTATCAATTGTGAAAGAAATAAATTACCGATTGGTTGTCCAAATACGATATTTGTTATTTCCAGCACAATACAAACGGCGACGCTAACCAACCCATCATAGATCGACACACAGTTACTTCGTAGCGTAATTTTCTTTGTTAAATACATGTTATACCCATGATTGATTGGCTGGTTGATTGAAGACTGTTTTAACACGTCGTTTGTAACGCCAGCTTTGATTCAGAACAGCTTAAGGGTTGGCCAATGAGTAAACGTTGTTCGCGATCTATAGGCCTATATGTCATGGGGATTTCCAGATTTATTTTAAACGTCATTACCGTATTGATAAAACGCTATTTGTTGATTCATACATGCAGAGACGATATTCAGCTACTGAGTAATATAATGAACTATTTTTCATTGGTTGAATAATGGATTTCTTGATAGAAGGAATGTTTATGTACATTGATGTTCCACACGCCTTTGGTCTTAAATGTAAGTAATTGATTACAGAACACATCAATGGCAATGAAATGCATATGTTTTAATATATTGTGAGGGGATGTACGCTTCCCCCCCCTCTAAATCAGTCTTTGAGAGGAAATTACGAAAAATATGTTACAAGCACATCACACAAATATGATTAAAAAGGGAGCCACGGCGTTGGAACGCTTAATTGTTTACGGGTTCCCGAACATCACACTTGATGCTGAATTAATAAAAATAAAAGGGACTATGTCAACGAAATTTTAGTTTCCTATTGCACTATACATGATTTTATATGATAGAAATACGCTATGCTAAGACCTGTACATTAAATGAAGGATAAATAAAATAATACATCATGGGATAATTGATAAAAACAAAGCATTAACAATGTCTGTAAAAACTAAAACCATAAGCGGGTACCGAACTCACGACTTAGTAGTCATACGAAGTAATGGCAATAGACAGTGATTTAACCAACTGCGCTATTCCTTTTTGTAAGGAAACACATGTAAACTATGGTTAGACAAAATACTCGCAATTCTGACGTCAAAATGTAAACATGAAAAGGTCCAAACAAACACGACCCTTATTATAAATTGATTTTTATCTCAAACTGCGAACACGTTTTTGCCATTACATATACCTTATTTTAACTGTTATCATATGCTAGTTTTAATATCTTAATTACCCAATTGAAGCCCTCTTTGTTGATATAGTCCATTTAATGTAAATAAAGATTAACCTTTTATCGACATAGTTTATTCACATTATGGACTATTAATGTTCAATAGTTACAATACATTTTAAGAACTATTTGCGACAGTGTTGTCCATAACGTCATAAATTTAATTGATGATTAAACAAGAAAGCGTATTTTTAATTGAAAATGTTTTTTTTATTTAAATCTTTTGTACTTTTACTTGGTATCCGCCACATGTATTCAGTGTATACCCGTTAGATGTTCCATTGCCTTTTTGTTTGCTTTTGCATGACCCCATTATGACCCCATTACGACCACAACGACATAGACTTTATATCAAGACGTTTACTTAGCCATGCGTATTAATATGAAATAAATTAATTGTACTAATAGAACCACTTATTCAACGTTGTTATAAGCCATGCAACATTTTACGCCACTTTAAAAGAAGAGGCGGAGGGTTGGATATATACGTTCAACACATTTTCATGTGATTTTAATAAAGGTATATGTAAACAGGATGATGTTGAGTTAAACTACTTCGTCGCGATGGTGTAGTGAATATGGTGTCCGCCTAGCGACCGGGAGGTCCCGGGTTCGATCCCCACTCAGGGAGCGTTATTCTAAAGACACAAAGTACTGGTTCTTCCCAGAAAACGGACTCGAGAGTGTCTCTATAAGCCTAAGGCTTTCGATGCAATGGAGTTTAAATAAATAGGTTAAAACTAAACTATTTACCGTTAGTTATTACCCTTTAAAATAAGCCAGAAATTAAATAATATACCATTAACTAAATTACTCGCAAATTTGCAATGCGGTTCCTGGTCCCTTAAATCTTTCAAACGGAGATAATGCACATTCTTGTCATTTGTAAAACCTAATCTGAAAGTGACATTTCGAAAGATTATAAAATTTGAGGCGTATCGTGGGAAAACCGGGCTTAATGCGCGTGCGTAAAGAGTTTTCCTGGATCCGGGACGACACTTTTCGCTTTTATGGTATTTTCTGTTTCAAGGAAGTCTCTTCTAAACATAAATCAACTGTAGGCGGAAAGTGTCGTCCCGGATCAGCAGGTGCAGTCCGCAACACTACGCACGTGCATTAAGCACGGTTTTTCCACGACACGCCTGTTACCAACTTATCAAAACATTCATTAGTATTAATCTGTTTCGTTATTTGAATTTCTCACAACAATTGAACCGCTTCTGATCGTCTGCGAACGACACGGATTCCTGCAAAGAACGACTGATATGAACGGCGTGAATGGGTAAGTCTAAAGTAATCAAATGTAACTAATCCCAAACCCTAATGTTCGTTAATGACATTATTTACGGCTAAACTGTAGCGTCAAAATGGAAATTATTTTTAATAGTTTTAATGGAATATTTGTATGTTTTTTGACGCTGTAACACATCTTGAGAAAAATTAAACTAAAAGACATTTGTAAATTTGTCAAACGATCAATTACGTGTTTTTAAGAGCTTTACATGTATGAGTCTTATTTTAAAATAAAACAGCTGTCAGCGAATATGATATTTAAAAAAATTATGTAATATAGCTGTCTTTTTTTCTGTTAAATACATATTTAAAAAGTCAGCATGTCTGGAGTCAAAAACCGGTCACAGTGATTTATCGCAACAGCGACAACAGCCTGGCGAAATGTCAAATTAGTCCAGACCACAAACATCCCTCTGCTCCTCTTATGAGCTGAAGAATTGGTTAGATAAATGGACACTTCAAACATCTTGCTTCATCACTGAATATGTAACGCGCAAGCAAAACAGTCATTATAGGTGTTTTTGTTGAGAAATATACACATGAACTTTACTATTCGTTCCTCACTGGTGTTCCTGTATCTTGTGACAATATTTTATATCATTGAAACTTTTATTTCGTGTAATACTTACCATGTTTCTGTTATGGATATTACACTTTCTGACAGTTTCCATTTACAACTTGAGTTAACTTAGTAATAGGAATTTTTCTAATGTGGACATGAATACATTGTGTCTGCTCGCGTTTTGTAGTTGGGTGTTGCATGGGAACGCTGGTGGAACGCATATGATGCGTAAGTATATAGATGATATATTTAGATTGACAAATTACCATTTTCCAGTCTTCTGTCTTATTATTTTTTTTTCCAAAACGTTAGTCAGAAATTCTAAAGGCAAAAGAGCATTATATCTTACAGTCCTGAACTCAGAGATTATCAGTTACACCGATAGTAACTGAATGTGTATGGGATATACACCCTCAGTGGTTTCATACTATACGAGAAAGTATGGTATGAAGCCACTGAGGGTGTATATCCCATACACCCTCAGTTACTAACAGTGTAACGAATATATCTCACCGACTACCTTTTACTGGTTTCTTTTAATTGATATCACTTGAAAATTAACGAAAGAAAAAATATAACACGAAACACATACAATGACGTCACGAAATAAACAAAATGACGTCATTATACTGCGTCATTAGACTTCTATGGGGTATTTAAATTTACCCATGGTGTATGGAAAATACCCATGGTCATGTGACCGCTGTTAGTCAATCGGATTGCGTCATTTATGTAGGAGGTGAGATATATATTGGATATAATATCTCGTTAATGAATACACAATGAAATGGATACATTTATAAAGCATTTGTAACGCGAAACTATTAAAACGAATACTTAGTATTGGTGTTATTTTTAAATACACACGTGACACGTAAAGTTAAAAACATATTTTATTTTGAAGGCCTTAGTGGTAAGTGATAGTTTAACACCAACATAAGTACATCTGCGAGCTAGTCCCTTTAAAAGACTCTCAAATGAAGTTGTTGTAATGTTTGTAAAAAAAAATCTAACGTCATCTTTAAGAATAAACAGAAATAAATCATATCAATAACTGAAATAGGCGTCTAAATCTCTGGTGCATGCACTATTAGTATGACCTGGTTGTCTGACTTCACGTAAGCAAGTTTACAAGGTCGTGTCAACTTTTCGCAATGATTTCACAGCAATTAATCTACGTCTAAGTGACATCTTCTGCGTACAAATCTAGCTGTTGGACA
The DNA here is from genome assembly GCA_027627225.1 of Congeria kusceri. Lineage (NCBI taxonomy): Eukaryota > Metazoa > Mollusca > Bivalvia > Myida > Dreissenidae > Congeria > Congeria kusceri. Next base: position 7,969,992 of record CM051025.1, read on the forward strand.
GTCGAAATTATGTCGATTATATCTTATACCTGTTTCAGAGACGGGGATCTTAGAACCGGAAGCAGCCACAGTTCACGAGACAGATAGAGATCGGTTGCTATCGCGGGCAAGACGACAACTGCAGGCTGGTGTCCGGAAGCAGCTTGTGATCCCAGGGGATCCCGGAAGTACCGCCAGCGTCCCTCTTATACGAATGATTCAAACTACAAACACAGCTTTTCGTAGCAACCCTACCAATGACTTAACATTTCGCGACTTACTTGAAACCCACGTGGATTTACCAGGCCAGCATGGTAACGAATCGCCACATCCTGTAGTGCACAGAGAAGGGAGCGCTTCGAGTGCCGGAAGTTTTCCACAATTCAGCTCAACAAGCATTAAAAAAACTCCACAGACACAGGCGGTGCACGTTGATTTACCAGGTCAGCATGGAAATATTTCCCCGCACCCTGTCATTCACAGAGAAGCCGCTATGTCTAACCTACACATGCACCCACAGAACTTGCAGAGTTCACATCACATAATGTCGGCAGATCACGGTGACGTCACAGGAAGTCAGGCTCCGTCACGGGAAACACACGTAGATCTACCAGGGCAGCACGGCAATGAATCTCCACACGCTGTGGTACATAGACAAAGACTCTCTGCTGTGGTGCATTTGCCTCTTTCGGGGAGAATCCATGACCGTCATGGTAATGAAGCTTCACATCAAGCTGGTCAGGAATCCATAGCCTCAAGAAGAGAACGAACGAGAGATATTGGAGCCATAGATTTACACACTAATCAGCAGCACCGTCCCATGTTTCACCCCGTTACAGATATTCACGTGGATTTACCGGGCCAACATGACAACGATTCGCCACTTCCGGTACTGCACCGACAATGGGCAGCACAAAGTGTACATCAAACAAGCCGTAAAGAGAGACTCATCCAGCAGCCTGAGCACAGGACACCTAGCATCTGGCACGGGCGCTTCCCACCGACTGACACGTTTCGCGATATACACGGTCACCCAATTACGCGCGGTCACGACTGGAGAAGGAGAACACATGGTCCATCCGTAGGTGAAATGACCGGCGCATTTCGACCCACTATGCGCAGAGTACGCATAGGGCCTCCTTTAACCAGCATGCATCCCGCAATGATGCAAAGGATGCCTGGTATTGTACCAACGCCACTACCTCCACCACTACCTCTACCCAGCCCAACTCCCATTGTACCACATTTAATGACAGGAGGTGGATTAATTGGACCGGGTCCGTTAGTAAAAGGATACCAACCACCCGCTAGCATCTTCGACAGCTTCTTTGGAAACCTCTTTCTCAGTGGATTGTTCTCATTGTGACACATTCTGACGTGTATAATTGCTCCTTGAGTTGTTGTTTTCAACTTTTATAATACTATTTCTGTATGTTAAAGGGACTATGTTATCGACAAGGGGGCAATTGATTGAACACATTTGAAATTAAGATATTAATACTGACATATAATACTGGTTAAAACAGGGTATATATAATGAAACAAGAAATGTCTTTAAAAAAGACAATCGGCGTAGACATTAATATAGAGATGTCATTTTTTTGCCCTATATATAATACAAGAGGACTAAGCTGTGAATTTACGGACCGCATAGTTTTAGTTCCCTACTAAGGAGACTTCTCGGACCCCAGATTTTTCGGTCCCTACTAAGGAGACTTATCGGACACTAGATTTTTCGGACACTATAAGAAAACGTATCGGTCCCGAAAATTAATTTGAGATAAACTCAATAATTATTAATATCTGTACCGTGAATAAACCGATCATATACCACCCCATGTTTTCACCATGTATGTTTTCTTGGTCTGTTTGTATAACGATAAGCTTGTAATGCTTAAGTTAAATAAATATTCTCTTCTGTTCTGTTCTGTTCATGTTTTCACCAGTGATACATGAATAAGCTAAATACTAGTAATTTACGTAAACATAATTGATACATGAATTTGTCAGGCAAATTTAACAATTTAACATTGTCAGAAAATAATAGCGGGAATGAATGAGCAGTAAGTTTATCAATTCCCCATTTATTGCAATTCTCGGGTTTAGGATTCTCCAGACGCCAATTGATGCGTGTGTATTAACACAGCTTTACCGCGCGCAATGTTTAAAATGATTCTCCTGCTGGAGTTATACTCGCTAGAATTAATTCACGGGGACGACAGTCGGTACGAAAAGCCTAAATCAAAACACGTAAAAACGCACAGTTAAACGCAATAACGCAAAACAAAAAACTTTTATAACGTAAATCAAGACATGTTATAACGCAAATAAACACGTAATAATGCAAAACAAACTCGTTATAACACGAAACAAACACGTTATTACGCGAAAGCAAAAAAACACGTTATAACGCAAAACAAACACGTTATAACGTAAAACAAAACTCGTAATAACGCGAAAAAGCACAAAATAACGTAAAATAAACACGTTTTTACGTAAAACTAAACCCGAAATAACGCGAAAAAATACGTTCTTACACAAAACAAACACGTTATAACGTAAAACTTAACTCGTTAGAACGTGAAGAAACACGTTAGAACGTAAACCTAAACTCGTAATAACGCGAACAAACACGTAATAACGTAAAATAAACACGTTATTACGTACAACTAAACTTGTACAACTAAACTTGTAATAACGCGAGGAAAAACGTAATTTCACAAAACAAACACGTCATAAAATAAAACTAAACTCGTTATAACGTGAAGAAACACATTATAACGTAAACCAAAAGTCGTAAAAACGCGAACAAACACGTAATAACGTAAAATAAACACGTTATGACGTAAAACTTATCTCGTAATAACGCGAAAAAAACAAGTAATATCGTAAAATAAACACGTTATTACGTAAAAATAAAGTTAACAATGCATTTGACAAAGATTTCTTTAAATTAATGAATAATGCTGTCTTTGGAAAGACCGTGGAAAATATGAAAAAGAGAATGAACGTCGAGTTGGTCAACACACCAAAAAGGCTCAGAAAAGTATGCGCAAAGCCAAATTTTCAATCTTTTGGAATCATCAACGAAGATTTGGTGTCGGTCAACTTCAGAAAAACAAACATCGTGTTAAACAGACCCATTTACGCAGGATTCTGTATACTTGATATTTCAAAAATATAAATGTATCAATTTAACTATGATGTTATGAAAGATAATTATGGCGAATGAGCTCAGCTACTCTTCACAGATATTGATTCTTTGGCTTACGAAATAGCTACAGACGAATGGTACGCTGACGTGAGAGAGCACCATCATCTGTTAGTTACGAGCAACTTCCCTAAAGCCCATCCTTTATACAGCGACAACATTTGTACGGTCTTGGCGAAAATAAAGTACGAGTGTGGGGGTATACCAATTGCATATTTTTTCGGCGTAGCTGTCTAAGATCACGTTTAAACTAGATTTGTTGTGATAATTGTGCAGCGGGAAAATTGAATGCCAATAGAATTGGGCAAATTTTCTATTTTTATTGAATGCAAACTTCAAACAATGGTTTAACGTATACCAATAACTGTTGCATACTTTTGGGGATTAAAAATTTACATAATTGTTTACATAAGTGGTTAAATTAAAGTTATAAACATATCATCGACATACAATCTAGAAATAAACATAATTATGAACAATTTTACTCATTGTATGTCATGATCAGAATGTTATATTCATTCACTTTTGAAATAACTACATTGTTTAGCCTATATAATCGGCGCGTTCTATAAATAGCAATTACAATGCTACAATTCACGGGGACGACAGTCGGTCACAACGTACAAAGTTGCCTGTTGAGCTCGCAAGCACAAAATATAAAGTGGTAAATGTCTGGTATTTTTCAGATAAATAAGCAAAACAAATATTATAAAATTAGATTGAGCTTACATTTCCTGTTATTTTATCATTGTGTAATAATATTATTGTACGCTGTAACCGGCTGTCGTCCCCGTGAATTAATTCTAGCGAGTACGACTCCAGCAGGAGAATCTTTCTAAAAATAGCGCGCGGAAAAGCTGTGTTAATACTTACGCATCAATTAGCGTCTGGAGAATCCATATAGTCAAATATGTTTAGATTAGACCTGGACAAAATTAGAACAGAAATGATTTGTTGCATGCTAGTTGGAAATAGCATCAGCTTTCTTAAACCATTAAGTTCCCAAAATGCCCCGACCCTAGAACATTTTATTGAGTGGGTCAGATATTTTTTTTTTATTTTACTTTCTTCCAATAATTAAATGTTTTTTTGGATAAATGGTATGTTTTGATAGCATCCACTTCAAAACAATGTTTAAGGATATTACCGATATGTTTTGAATATTCATTTAGTTTTAGAATCTAAAAGTTGACAATTTACCAAAAAAAAAATCCCTACCTACTACCCAATTTTTTAAACAAAAAAATAATGAAGGTCCTACAGCAGTTCCTAAATGATGGTTTGCATTATTTTTGATGTGTCCTCGTGTTTCCATCCCCATATGTTACCATCCCATTGACTTGGTTGTTCAACATAATAGATATGGTCTTTTTTCATGAGTCTATCCAGTTGAAAACCTCTTTTGCCGCTTGAAAAACAATGCCATATGTGTATTTGGTGATTGTATTTGCTTTATTGTTGGTCTCGGTGTCATTTTGCGTTCAACGCAGTAAATTTGTATTACCAATCTGTGGTCCGATGAAATAATTTCACGTCATTCAGATCATTCCGATGTAGCCACATGTTACACAAATTCCGCCATAGAAACCACTATATAGAGATATAATTACATTGAAACATCGCTTATTGATACATCAAAATGAAGGAGTTAGGACAATTTATTTTTCGACGATCAATTCACGCGGACTCCGTAGAACAATGCAGGATACAATTAACACAGTAACACTACGGATCCACACGCTATCAACACGGTGCCCCCAAGCAACCACTATGGATCATCTCGGTAATGTCCAGGACCGTCCTGGTTGGCAAAGGATGACCCCGGACCCACCACGGTGTTAGTACTTTTTCATCACGGATCATCATCGACCTCCAGGACTGGCACGGACCGCCTAGGCCCAAAACGGACCAGCACCATTGAACTACGGAACCGCAACGGACTGGCCCGGATTGGAAATGACCAGCATGGCATCGGTATGAATAGCTGAATTTTCGCGTCTTCATCATTGCTGATGCTGCCACCACGCTGTTAAAGCTACAGTCCCGAATTGTGGCGGAAGATCCATGGAAGATATAACATCTGATCGGTGTTGGGTCCTTGGTTGACCGTATTGGATCCTTGATGGTCCGGCGTGGTCTCGCTTGGCCCGGGCACTGTCCCGGAAGGTTAAGACATGCTTAAAACTACCGGTATGGTCAGGGAAATTCGATCAAAATGTGTTGGTCCGCAAAGCAGCCGTGGTAGTCCGTGTAGCAGCCGTGTTGTTCCATATTGGTACCGTGTTGGTACCGTGCTTGTCCGGGGCTAATCGATACATTATTTTCAACAAGTTGTGGACACGAACACCCCAGGATCACCCCATACACATTATTAAAATTTATTATTGTTATAATAATAATAATAATAATAATAATAATTATTATTATTATTTATTTTAGCTCGACTATTCACCGAATAGTTCGAGCTATGCTACTTATCCCTTCGTCGGCGTCGGCGTATTAATGCTCTGGTTGAGGTTTGCGTCAAACAACTCCATATCTGTGTAACTACTACAGATATTCAATTGGAACTTCACACATGTCCTACGGGTGTTTATGTAAGTTCACTGACCAAGGCCCATAACTCTAAACCACAATTTAACCGAAATATGCCCCTTTTTCTACTTCATGTCAAAATTCAAGTTAAAGTTTGCGTGCAACCACTCCCTATCTCAATATCTACTACAGATATTCACTTGTAACGCCAAACACGTCTTCATGGCCATTATATGAGGTCACTGGCCAAGACCCACAACTATGACCAGCATTTTAGCAGAATTTTGACCCTTTTTGTTCTTGCAGAAAATTCAGGTTAAGGCAACATGTACATATCTCTGTAACTACTACAGATATTCAACTGAAACTTTATACGTGTCTTTGGGGTCATTATGTTAGGTCACTGACCAAGGACCAGTACTCTGACCAGCAATTAAGCAGACTAATTATCAATACTATTATAATAAAACAGTATAAATTTCACATACTACACCGTTATTCTTAGGGAAATTAATATTGGCAACGTTGCTAAATGGACATTGTGATCCAGCTTGGTCTGCATGCACGCTCAGCAACGGATCACACACCCCTGTGACCAATTATGGTTATTTCATTATTCTAATGTGATCAATAAGAAAAAATTGAGATTGCTTATCATATTCAAAATAAATGTTGTAATGTGATTAACAATAGCATTGAAAATCACAGTTTTATGTGTTATCCGAATAAGAGTTAATAGTCCGAATATTGGTATGTTTGAAGGTTGGAACTAAATGGGCAATTAACAGTGCGATTTAAGTGATCTAATGAAATAATAACATGCTCTTTACATTTGGCAGTCTGCACTTTTAATGAAAAAAGTATAACAAAGGGAAACAACTCTAAAGAATTGCACATACGTTCAGATCTAAATGTAATTAAACAATAACTCAAATGTAACTTCTAAAATTGGTACTGCATATACCTTGAGTAATTAAAGCATTCCAGTTAAATTGCAGTACAAACTGACCATGTAAAACAATATAATAGAAGTATTATGTACTGGACCTCGGCACCCCGCATCTCCTATACGTAGATTTCCACCTTTCTTTTGGAGTATCTATGTAATGTGCAATTTGTTCTTCAAATACATTGATCACATTCTAGTAACCACTGTCTTGTCACATTTGCTGTATTTTTAATCATAACATTGTGTTTGGACCAGCGTAAAATCAGAGAAAACGGAATGCATGCCTATTTTTAAATTGCGTATTATCCGTTACCCCACCCACTGGCAACACATTTTGTTATATTCTAAATGACCTCAGAACTTGTCCAAAACTGCCAAGATGCGTTGATATGGCATTTCTTCATCATATTAGCTCAAATTTTAAGTAATTTGGAGATATATACTTGATGCAACAAAAACGAAAAGTACGTATAATTGCTAAAATCGAAAATAAAAACCAATTTTCTTCCAAATTATGCAAAATATTTAAGCGCAAGGGCAAACAATTATACAAACCTCTTTTTGTTTATGTTATTCAACATACTAGTGATTGGTTTGAACATTCAAAACATTCTGATCGGCAAATACACACTGCTGGTAAGTATTAATGAGTGAAAGTGTTTTTTTTTTACAATATTGGCGGCCATTTTGGCGGCCATCTTAGATTGTACAGTTTCCAAAGCCGGAACGTTTGGGAAGTTTGTGGTATTGGATACTTCAAGTATTGAACTAAATGACAATCCAAGTTTTATTTCTGTTCTAATATTGTCCGGGTTTGCCAAATTTCCAACCCCAACAGCCTTGACTATAAACCAGAGAATTGCAATAATTTATTCCCGCTATTATTTTCTGACAATGTTAATTTGTTAAATTTGCCTGACAAATTCATGTATCAATTTACGTAAATGTCTAGTATTTAGCTTATTAATGTATCACTGGTAAAAACATGGCGCGGTATATGATCGGTTTATTCATGGTACAGATATTAATAATTATTGAGTTTATCTCAAATTAATTTTGGGGGCCGATACGTTTTCTTATAGCGTCCGAAAAATATAGTGTCCGAGAAGTCTCCTTAGTAGGGACCGAACAATCTGGGGTTCGAGAAGTCTCCTTAGTAGGGAACGAAAAATATGGGGTCCGTGAAGTCACATCTTGGTCCTCTTGTATTATATTTAGGGCAAAAACGACATCTCGGTATTAATTTCTACGCCGATTGTCTTTTTTAAAGACATTTCTTGGTTGGGTTGAGACCAAAAATGTATTCATTTATGTACGACGGAAAGCAAAAGCAAACAGCTAAGGGTGTTAGAAAATGTGTCATTGAGAAACAGTACGAGCGATGCTTGTTTCAGCACTGCACATGCAACAGAGTATGTACATGATCAGAAGTTTTAATCATCAACTCTACAGCGTTACAGTATCAAAGAACACCCTCTCACCATATGATGTTAAACGATTTGTGTTGGATTCCGGCATAGACACGCTTGCTCATGGTCATTATAAAACCATTTGATTTATATTTTGGTGCAAAACAAAGTCATGAACCAATTCATACCTCTTAGCGTAGCCAGCCTATACCCATCAATATGGACTTTTGAGAAAACGAATGTGAATAAACTACTAATAGAAGGTTAACTGGTGTAAATAGTGCTATGCTTGACAAGTGTAGCTGTCACTGAGTTTGATAAAGCTATGTATGTATTGAAAATATGCATTGATTGTGTTTTCTTTCTATTGTTAAATGTCTAATATATATGCATAAATTAATTCAAATGTGTTCAACCATGTGTTGTATGTAAACATTTGTTGTGCAGTTGTTGTAGTTTAGTCTGATTTACACGTTGCTAGTATGTATTTAAACATATTATATTATGCGTTTTTGTTAATAATGTATTTGATGTACAAATATAATATATATTTGACCTTGCGATTTGTTGTTTAATATTGGGTTGACAGGTGGGTCTATAAAATGATAAAGACGGCATCACATTTTATTATGTGCAGTATATACAATTGCAAAACAAAAAGTACAGTGTACCGTATGCAATATATATCATAAATAGAGTGTGTATTATATACACGTCTTAAAGTCGAAAACACAATTTATAAAGTATTTATTAGAATGGTCACACATTTCGCTGTCATCATCCTCATTATCATCATCGAAAACGTTAAAAAGCTGATGAATATGCTTTCTCAGCGATAAACGAATTGATCGCTCCTGGTCCATTCGTTCCATGTATTCGCGGATATTAGACATATAAATTTTGGCATGGATAATTCTCCCGCGAAATTTCAACCGTTGAGAAATGTATTTTCCGTATCGCTGGAAAAAGTCGTTGAGTTCAATTGCCTTTATTTTTAACGTCTATTTTTAGCTTATCAACTTTCTTCCGCCAATCGTTTTCATAACGTTGCCTAGCCAGGTTGGCAAACAGCTCGTATACTTCGTTTTCTCGATCATCCGTTGTGTCCGAGTTCTCATCCTGTCTGAGGATTATATAGGCACATATAGATATATACTGTACAGTAACTTATTCATCTACTTCATTTTCGGTATCATTTTTGTTACTGTATATTTATTATAACTTAAATATTACATATTTTTGTGCTATACCCCCAAATAAGGATAACAAATCTCAGAACACACAACATATACCGATCCCTATACAGTTTACAATGTTTCAAGACTTAATTTGAAAATAAGGGTGCACTTAAATTCAAAGATCAAGATACCACCACACATGCAGAAGTTATTTAAAAATACTTACATTTTGTCCCTGCATTTTAGCTGCTGCTGACTCCGAAATTGAGCCAATAAAATCAATAAAGTCAGAATCATCCATTTAACAAAAAACAATCACTAGTCACATCATTTCGATTTCGGTATATATATATTCTTTGTTTACGTTCTTACATATATCTAGGCATAATTACGCGTTTAATTTTACGATATAACGTGTTTGTTTTGCGTTAAAACGTGTTTCTTTGCGTACTTACGCGTTTAGTTTTACGTAATAACCTGTTCATTTTACGTTATTACGTGTTTGTTCACGTTATAACGAGTTTAGGTTTACGTTATAATGCGTTTCTTCACGTTATAACGAGTTTAGGCTTACGTTATAACGTGTTTGTTTTGTGTTAGTACGTGTTATTTCGAGTTTAGTTTTACGTAATAATGTGTTTATTTAACGTTATTTTGTGTGTTTTTTTCGCGTTATTACAAGTTTAGTTTTACGTAATAACGTGTTTATTTACGTTATTACGTGTTTTTTCGCGTTATTATGTGTTTAGGTTTATGTTATAGCATGTTTCTTCACGTTATAACGAGTTAAGTTTAACGTTATAACGTGTTTGTTTTGTGTTAGTAAGTGTTTCTTCGCGTTATTTCGAGTTTAGTTTTACGTTATAACGTGTTTGTTTTGCGTTATAACGTGTTTTTGCTTTCGCGTGATAACGTGTTTGTTTCGTGTTTTAACGTGTTTGTTTTGCATTATTACGTGTTTTATTCGCGTTATAACATGTTTTGACTTACGTTTTAACGTGTTTGATTTCCGTTATTGTGTGTTACTGTGCGTTATTACATGTTTTGATTTACGTTATTACTTGTTTGGTTTGGGGTATAACGTGTTTCTTTGCGTTATTACGCATTAATATATACATATTTTTAACGTTCGTGTGACACTAATAGGCTTTCGTAGTCGGTTAGGTTACAGCGTACAATAATATTTTTACACAATGATAAAATAATAGGAAATATAAGCTCAATCAAATTTGCTAATATTTGTTTTGCTTATTTATCAGAAAAATACCTGAAATTTATCACTTTATATTTTGTGCTTGCGAGCTCAACAGGCAACATTGTACGTTGTGACCAACTGTCGTCTCCGTGAATTGAAACATTGTAATTGCTATTTATAGAGCGCGCCGATTGTGTAGGCTAAACAACATAATTAGTTCATTATGTGAATGAATATAACATTCTGATCATGACATACAATGAGTAAAATTGTTCATTATTATGTTCATTTCTAGATTGTATGTCGAAGATATGTTTATAACTTTAATTTATCCACTTATGTAAACAATTATGTAAATTTTTAATCCCCAAAAGTATTTTTTTAATCCCCAGAAAAAAAACGTGGGGTGTGATTTTCAATGGCGGACGTGTTTACATCGGCTCTGACGAAAATTAAATATTGTGACAGTTTATAACTTTATTCAACTTCAAAAGGTACACAGAACACCATGTCAAGCCAGTATAGAGGTAAAGATGCCCCATTGTGCAGCGAATTACTGGCAGACTAGGGAAACCAAAGGAAAACGTCGAGCGACCAGCAGTTCGTCCACGATGGGCTCACCCCACCCAGCTCAAGGTGACTTTGGTGAACCTGAATATGTGACAACTACACGCGGACAGTTCTCAGAGATGGACATTGAACATAAATTAACATGTCTGTTTGATATGATTTCCTCAAATAATTAATTAAACCAGAAATGTGAATGTCTGAATCATAGATTTTTCCACTCCACGTCGCGGAGGCCCGTCTTCGGCTACTGGAATACAAAAGTATTGACATGGAAGCCCGCTCGCTGCGAACGAATTTGATATTTAGCGGCCATCCTGAAAATGCAAGTAGCAGCAGAAAAGACCCTGTCCAAATCATCCGCGAGTTTATCAAATCCAAACTTAGTCTGGACTCTGATGCAGTTGGAATTGTTGAGGCTCGACGAATAGGTCGGCAACAAGTGGTCCGCTCCCATGGTGTCTCACGTAGTAGGGCCATACTCGTTACATTCACTGACTTGCGTGACGTCAACGCTGTAATGGAGAACGCCAGGTTGCTCCGAGACACTCCCTTTGGGATCTCCCCCGACTACCCGCGCGAAATCAGCGACGCCTATAAACAGCTGTGGCCCGAGTTCAAGGCGGCACGGGACAAATATGGCGGTAGTAATGTCAAACTGGTCTTTCCAGCTGCGCTGGTCATCCATGGGGCACAGTAAGGAATTTCTTCCCAGATTGGCATAGCACGCTCCGTGGTTCCCGAAACTCTGGGGTCAAGGCGCGCACGGAACAGCGCCTTCAGCAAGTAACGTCCTGTCTATCTCCACATATGGTAGAAGCACGGCAGCCCACACAGGAACCAGAGGTCTCCGACGGCGCTTCTGACGAATCAGAACCGGAAACAATACCGGAAGCCCAGCGACCAACCTTTAACACTAGTCCTGGAGTCCCTTCCACCACAACCAAGGCGACGAAGCCTGCTGGCGTCCTAAACCAGCAACCCGGCTACCTGATGAAGGTCCACCGATCCATGGCCAGCTTGTCCACCGCGACTCCGCCCGACATTGACGCCGACAAAACGCCACTTTTTTTTTAACTGGGGACACAAACGGCTACACATCAAAATTGCTGGACTACACTATTCTTACGAATTTTCTATATCAACACTTCCAACTTGACTAAGAAATAGTATCCCCCTGTAACCAAGTACATGTATTGGACCAGATGCAAATCCCTATTACACGTACATCACAGTGCAAAAAAGTTAATAAACCGGAACTAAATTGCTTGAAATATGTAAACTCAATAACTTGCTTATTCTAAACGGGCGGATAGGAAATGACTCAGGCACCTGGGAAATTTGCATTCCGAAATACGTCCGTTCTAGATTACACATTATCATCAATGAAAATATTACATCAATTTAAAGAATTCGAAATCATTGAACTAGATGGACTTTATTCTGATGGTCATTGCTTGCAGTCTATGTTATAACAAATATCTCCTACCACAAATCAAAATATCCAAAACTATCAAGAATGAAAACCCCATTGCCCGCCCCCAAATGGAAAGCTGAAAAGGAGCAGGAATTTGTTAATAATTTGAGCGACACAAAATTCACTGAATAACTAATTTGTTGAAAAACTGCCCAAATTCTAACATTAAACCATTCTTAAACGTCGTCACTGATAAAATATCAAACTTATTCATGGAGTCTGCACAAAATCATTTAAATCCTATACACACCGTAAAACCGATTCTAACAGAACCCCTGGTCTTAAACATAATATTGCGCACAAACCATGGTTTGGGCCTCAATGTCAATCCGCCCGTAATAAATACAATAGTGCTCGCAAAGCGTATCATATTGATAAGTCCAATCAAAACAAACACAAGTTAAATTGCGCAAGTCAGCACTATAAACACGTGCTGAATACATTCATCTGTCAAATATACTGCAGAAAAAAGATTACGTTCCATGAACTCCAAACAGCCTCAAGACTATTGGAAACACCCTAATAGCTTAAATAAAAAGACCACCGATAAAAGCCCGACTATCGACCAATTTTATAATTTCTTTAAAAATACAAACTCTCGCACTCATATTATCCAATCTCCCCCCAGAAATAGACGACAGTTACACGCCTGTCATCCATTCCGTTGATACCTTAAATAAACCTATTACAGCTGAAGAACTGCAAAACATGATTATAAACTTAAAGAAAGGCAAAGCGTCATCAGAACACGACAATATAATAAATGAATTTATAAAAAGCACGTCGAACACCATGCTCTCATTGTACTGTAGCCTGTTTAATATAATTGTAAATACCGGAGTCTTGCTTGACATCTGGTCGATAAGGTTTTAACACCGAACCAAGTAACTACCGCCCAATAACAATCCTAAGCTGCCGTGGAAAACTATTTACTGCTGTTATGTAGTGGGGTGGGGTGAAGATAAACCAACACCGTCTCGAGGTTCGAGTTGTGTAATTACGACGCCGACAATATATCGGAATATATATATATATATAATATATATAAATGAAAAACCTACAACAAATAACATAGAATTACAATATATCACAATATCCACAAAACAAATACAAAATACAATATACGAACATTCATGCATTACATTCAATAAATTGGATTTACAATAAAAAAACATTAATAAATGCAAATACAAATTAAAACAAAAACAAGCACACTCACCAGGTTGGATGTATAAAAAAACAGCAAAGGAAGCAAATTAGCAATGGAAGTCTTGTGACTTGAACGCTTTACAAAAATGGACCAGAAGGCATGGTCAGTAATTTCACATCTCTATCACATGCTTTATCCAACCTGGCCAATCAAAATCTTGTTGATTATTAACCTTTCATACTGACTGGACAATACATGAATGACATCACAGTACATGGCTGGACGCACACAGGACAAGGGACTGAATCTCACAAATGGACACATACAAGACAAGGGACATAAACACTACAAAATACTAGTAGACCAGGGACATAAACACTATATGACACTTGTATATAAATAGATACAATACATAATACAAATTGACCTATTCTACAGTTATTAACCAACGAATAAACTTATTTCTGAATGAAAATAACTTACTTCACGAAAACCAAGCTGGATTTCGGGCCGGATATTCAACAAATGATCACATATTTGCACTTAATGTATTAATTCAGAAACTAAGATCTGAAAAACGTAAACTCTTCTGCTCATTTATAGATTTTTCTATTGCCTATGACTCCATTTGGAGAGCAGGCCAATGGCACAAAATATTCAAATACGGAATAAGAGGAAAGCTCCTTGATGTCATCAGATATTTGTTTTCAAACATAAAATCGTGTGTTTCGTCCAATGGTAATAAATCCCCAATGTTTTACAGCTCATGTGGGTACGGCAAGGAGAAAATTTTTCTCCGATCCCGTTCTCGATGTATATGAACGATCTTGAAGATTATTTAAAACACAATTGCTTTGGAGTGAAATACCTGTAGGAGACACTGTTTACTGCTTACAATTGCTTGTCCTGCTTTATGCAGATGACACAATAATATTTGGCCACAATGAGTCAGATTTTAATGATAAGACAGTCTTAGGCTTTTTTATAACTTTTGCCAGCAATGGAAAATTAAAATTAATTATACTAAAACCAAAGTTATTGTCTTTGGCACTAACAATCCAAACCAATACCGGTTTTACTTAAACGACCAGCCCCTGGAAATAGTTAAAAATAGAAATATTTAGTAGTAGTCTTTACTCCATCAAGCAGTTTTCTGCAATGTAAAAAGCATCTAATAGAACAGGCCAATAAAGCAGTGTTTAATTTGCTTACAAGAATTAGCAATTGAGACTCACCCATTGATTTACAACTGAAATTATCTGACCATACCGTATTACCAATCTTAAGATACACCCGCGAAAATGGGGGGTACGAAAATTTAGATATTATCGAAAAGTTTCACTGTAATTTCTTGCGAGAATCACTAAAACAAAACTGTCAACCCCAAAATATTGCCTATACGCTGAATTGGGCCGATATCCTTTAGACATTGTGATCAAAATGCGAATGATAAAATTTCGGAACAAGACTGTATTGGAAAAACATGATATAATATCTTACTTGATGTATAAATATACGCTGAATTCTAACTTAAACTTTAAATGGACACAATGTATAACTAATATTTTAAATTCCACCGGCCTTACGTATATTTAGTTACAACAAGAAAATATAACTTCCAAAACCATCCATTTTCAAGTTAAAAAATCTCTAATTGACCAATTTATACAGAACTGGGGTTCACAATTAGATGCTTCATCCAAAGGCTTCATGTATTTCTTTTTCAAAGATAATACCAAATTTGAAAACTATATGTGTATACTACCAGAATCTTTAAGACTAAGTATGCTGCACTTTCGTACAGGGAATCACCGACTCCCAGTAGAGACCGGCCGCTTCTCACAATCGTACATCCCTCATGAAAACCGTAAATGCACTCTTTGTAACAAAAATGACATCCATGACGAAATGCACTATCTCCTTATATGCCCATTTTTTTCAAGTAAAAAGAGTAAAACATATCCCACGTAAATATTGGTCACACCCGAATGTCATTAAATTCAAAGAGCTGATGTGTGTCAACAGTCGTATGGCACTACGAAATACGGCACACTTTATGAAACATATCGTAAACTTTTTCAAGCGTGCATAGGCACGTTACATATCTGTGACCCGAATAACAAAAACAAGTTTGCTTAAACCAGTTAACCATCCATAAACCGTTATCCGTTGCAAAAGTAATAGTTACTATATTATAAAATAGATATATTTAAGGCAAGCGAATACCGACACTATTTTAAATGCCCTGCGGTGCTTGTTTGCATATACAAACGTTTACGGATAAAATTTACGAACATATTCCTTTAATAAGAGAGAAAGAAAAGAAACTAACCTTGAATTAAATTCCTGCGCTATAATATTCCACTCCTCCATCTTTCTGGAACTTGTTGCACTGTCTGTCTTTTTGTTTTCTATGATGTGTTTGTGTTTGTCCATAATTTCAATAAAAATTAGTTTCTCATTTGAAGTAAAATGTTTTCCTTTTTTCTCCATATTGTCAAATAAAATGATGATTTTACATGAACATCACCATTTATATACCGCATTTTGAACAGAATTGACTCTTTTCCTCGTGCCAATCAGTGATATATAATCAAAGCACCTCATTAAATTTTACACGCGAATTAACTCTGGATTTGCTAATTTATTTTAAAGAAACGTAAAACGAATGTCTCTTGGCCGGTATTTGTACACCGTTCTTAAACAAGCCGAGTTTACGACAATCCGCGGTTTAATGAATCTGAGCTTAATCGCGCGATTGTCCGCTATTAGCACGGGTTTCTGTAACATTTTCAATCCTCCGATCGTTTAAGTCGAACCGTCAATCCACGGATTTTTCTATCCTGTGTTAATCAGCGAAAAGCAATCTGTATGTATACACGTTGATGTACAATGTTCGTGTTGTAGGTTATGATGCCTAGATCTAAAGGTACAACTTTTGCTGTGCTAGGAGAGACGCTAATTGCATTAGTTGAAAAACATAAAAACATAATAAAAAATAAAGAAAGCAACGCGAAAATGATACAATTGAAGGAGGAAACATGGAAGACAAGATTTATCAGAGGACAGCGCGCTCGACTATTCGAAGTATTTCAGTTGGTACATATTTTGGATAGTGAAAGGGGCATAATTTTTTTAAAATACAATATTTTTAAATGAAGCCTTGTATGGTTTATAAATTTATGTAAACAGTGTCAAAATACAAAACAGAGTATTGGTAATATTGCCCCTGATAATAGAGTTGATGACAAAGGTTAGTTCCAAGTTTAAAGTGAATAACTTATGTTGTTTTGAAGTTACCAAACTTTTGAATATAAACTTTAAACACAAAATCTAAGTGAAAAGGGGGCATAACTCTGTCAAAATACAAAATAGAGGTATGGGTAATGTTGCCCCTGGTACTAGAGTTGATGATAAAGGTTAGTTCTAAGTTTCAAGTGAATAACTTATGTAGTTTTGAAGTTACAAAACTTTTGAATATAAACTTTAAACAGTAAATCTATGTGAAAAAGGGACATAACTCTATAAAAAAACAAAATAGAGTTATGGGGAATGTTCACCCTGATACTGGAGTTGATGACAAAGGTATATTCCAAGTTTCAAGTGAATAGCATTTGTAGTATTGAAGTTACAAAACTTTTGAATATTAACGTTAACCAGAAAATCTAAGTGAAAAAGGGCATAACTCTGTCAAAATACAAAACAGAGTTATGGAGTTGATGACAAAGGTATATTCTAAGTTTCAAGTGAATAACTTATGTAGTTTTGAAGTAACAAGACTTTTGAATAAAAACTTTAACAAAATTCAGACGTGGACGCGGACGCCGACGCCGGGGTAGTAGGAAAGCTCACATATTCTTCGAATAGTCGAGCTAAAAATGGAAATTCAAGAATTTAATTCAAGGTAAATATTTTATTTTACATCATGTCTTAGCTATAATTATCTTATTTGTATTTTTCCGAAACATTTTTTATAAAACTTTCACCTATTCATACATACTATTGCAGTTACTGAATACAATGGCTGGTCACCTATTGTTTAAATACGTGAACTAAAGTACATTAAACAACTTCCAAGTATTTGATTTTGACAGTTAAACGTGCTTCTGTTTCTTGAGTATTTCTCTTTATTAATTCTAGCTTATATTTATATTTATTGTAGTTGCGGTGTTTCACAGCGAACATTACAACAGCTTAAAAACTGCTGGAAAAACCTCAAGGCCGGCACTAGGAAGGCATTCGCAACAGAACGGAAAGATAAGGTACAATTTTTTTGTTCTTTTGCTTGCCTAAGGAATGAGTTCTCAAGGGTGAACTTATGTTGTCAGTCGCCGTTGTTTTTCTTTTATGGCTAAACTTTGATTTTTTTTTTCCTGAAAGCACTTGCTTTTAATTTTTATAAAATAACATAGGCATGTTACTTAGGAAACTAACTACCACATCCTCATAAAATTTGGAACCCATTTGTATGAATAAACCATTGAAGGAATTTGAAAGTAAAATGTTACTTTGGAAACTCTCTACCACATCCATTCAAATAATTTTTAATCGCTACAAACATGTCAGTTTAAACATATTTATTTCTCGTGTACAACTAGCAAATATACAAATAGATGCACAATGCAATAAGAATAAGAAAAGGATTGAAACGAAAGAATTAAATTCTTATATAGTTTCTCTCCTTGAAATAGTTTTTACACATATAGATGGCAAGGTTTTATAGAACAAACAACAAGCATTGAAGCCAGAGAAAGATGTATATGTTATAGGTATTCTAAGTTTTAGAAAGACAAACGAGTGAGGCGAGAAAAAAAACAAAACAAAAACAAACAAACAAAAAAAAAAAAAAAAAAAAAGGGAAAAAAAAGAGGATAAAAAACAAAACAAGGAGTGGAGGACTGGTGATGCACGGAATAAATAAACAGCTGACGACGGAATCGGAGTCGGATTGTTAAGAAAATCGTCGGGATTCGCTTAAATACTCTTGGACGTGAAGAAATATGATGGAATTTACATTATCGTCTAGATTTATATTGCCGAATAATATTACATTGAGGTCTACGTTGCGACTTATTCTATAAATATTGTTAATTAATTTAGCTCGTATTGTGTTAAAATATGGGCACATAAAAAAGAAGTGATGATTCGATTCAATATCACCACAGGAACACAGTGGGGAAGCAACGACATGTTTTACATAGAGATGTTCATTTAGCGAACTTGAATTGGTTCTTAGCCTCGTATGAAGTATTTGTAGATAGCGCTTACCGACATAATAGTACGAAGGGTTCTTGACTACGTTTCGGTTAAGATTGTATTTAAAGATATTCAACGAGTCGCTATTTTTTACTAATTCTGGTAAACTATTCCATTTTCTAATAACTGCGGGTAAGAACAAATTATAATAAAGAGTAGATCTAGTTTCTGATGTACGAAGATCATTAGCGTTTCGAAGATTATACCTAGAAAACAGAACCAATATGTTGAGGTACCAGATCCATCAAATACTGAGGTGTAAGTAAATTTTGCATTTTGTAAAATAATATAAGTTGATGTTTATCGCGTCGATCTTGCAAAGGTTCCCATTTAATTTCGTTATGTAATTCTGATAGGGAAACTAACTTTGATGATCCGCATGCAATTCGTGCCGCTTCGTTTTGAATTTTGTCTAATTCGTGTTTTTCTGCCTGGGTACAATTATCCCATATTACATCTGAGTATTCTAATAAGGGGCGTAAAAACGATGTATAAATTATTTCGAGCGATTTTCGGTCAAGTTTGAATCTCAATTTGCGCATAATATTAATTCTACTCCAGGCTTTGTCTGTTATATATTTAATATGCATGTGCCATTTGCAATCGTTCGAAAGAATAACTCCGAGATGTTTATGAGAACTGACATCTAGTATATTTGTGGAGAGCATTGTAAAGTGATATTGATTCGGTTGTTGTTTTCTTGAGAAAGTTAATGTTTCTGACTTGGAGGGGTTAAATGCAACATGCCATTTTAGAGCCCAGTTAGATATTTTGTCGATGTCGTTTTGTAATATTGCATTTGAGGTGTTAGGGTCATCTATAATTATGTATAAGGATGTGTCGTCAGCAAAAAGGCGAATATTACTTTGGATATCATTAACAATATCGTTTATAAAGATTAAAAATAATAAGGGCCCTAATATAGAGCCCTGGGGGACACCAGCTTCAAGTGTGGCCCAGTTAGAGCATGCGCCTGGGAGCACTACGCGTTGGCGTCTTCCATGTAGGTAGTTTACAAACCAAGAATGTAACTTTCCGCGAATGCCAATAGCTTGGAGTTTGAGTAACAGACCTTGGTGCCAGACCTTGTCAAAGGCCTTACTGATGTCAAAAAAGACAGCTTTAACCTCTAGCCCATTGTCAAGGGCTTTGCAGAACGTATCGTATATATAGGTAAGTTGATTTGTGGTAGAGTCACCCGGCAAGAACCCGGACTGAAATGAGGTAAGTATTCTATTATTAATGAGATGGTTATAAACATGTTTAAATATTATTTTTTCAAAAACTTCTTCCATTGTATTAAGCTGCGAAATTGGTCGATAGTTACTTACTACTTTTGGATCACCCTTTTTAAAAACTGCACTGACATTAGCTTCTTTCCAACAGCTGGGCAATATACATTTGTTGAGCGAGAAATTAAAGAAGTCACATAGAGGAGTGGACAGTTCAACCCGACACTCTGTTAAAATACGGTTACTTATACCATCAGGCCCAGACGCTTTGTCAACAGAAAGTGACTTAAGAATATCGTGAACATCAGTAGGTGTGATAATGATCGACTCTAGCGAGTTTGCAATTGGTACATAGATGGGCTCCGGTGCGTCGTCGTTATTAATGTAAATTTTTGACTGACTTTCAAAAAAGTTGTTTAGAATGTTCGCTTTCTCACAACAATCAGTTGAAGTGGAGTTGTCGGCAGGATTCACGAGCGCAGATATAATGTTATTATTAGGCTTATTGATAAATGACTTAAGAATCCTCCACCAGTCCTTAGGTGCAAGATTATTGTGTTTAAGTTTTACACTTAACCTTTCGTAGTAATTCTCTTTAGCTTGTCTAATTAATAATATGGTCTTGTTTCTTATTGTTCGAAATTTGGACCAATAATAGTTAGAATTTTTCGATTTTGCATATCGGTAAGCCCGTTTTCGTTTTCTTATCATACGGCGTATCTGTGTATTGAGCCAGGGAGCGTCACGCGGTTTTATTTTTATTATCCTGTTTGGGATACAATGTTTAGCATTACCGATAATAGTATCGGTGATATTAGTGCAATATGTGTCAACATCAATACTTGCAATAGTATTCCAATCAAATGTAGAAAAACTTTCACGTAACATATCGTAATTACCATCGTCATGTTTCCATAAATGACGCTCATATGCTTTCGCATTTGGCTTATTATATTTAAATAGACCATATATAGGACAATGGTAGCGATGTTGTTGATCAATAAAAGGTTCGCCGACACCTGATAATGCCAGGCTTTCTGGATTACTTACTAATAATAAATCCAGAATTGACGAAGACCTTTCCGTAAAATACGTTGGTTCGTCAATAACTCGAACAAACAAGACTGTACTCTTGACACCAAGTATCTAGTTTTCTAATTAATATAGGTTGGCTGTTATTTAGGTTAAAATCACCGGTTATTATGATATCAGAAATGCCGGTTTCGACTGCTAAACCAATAGAATCGTCAATTAAATTAGTGTATGATGCATCTGCGTTTGGTGATCTATAAAATAACCCAAATAGGGCACGCTTTTTACTCTTAAAGTGGATTTCAATCCAAATGCATTCTAATGAATTAAGTTCAAGGTCAAATCTGCGTTCGTAGTGGATAGAATCTTTTACATATAACATAACGCCACCGTGACTATCATGTATTCGGTCTTTGCGCTCTGGGGAATGATATGAGGGGATAAGGAGTTCATCAGTTTCGATAGAGTTGTTAAGCCACGTCTCAGAAAAGGATAATATATCAAAATTCGAAAGCTCTGCTGTAAGAATTTCCATCTTGTGCCTTATACTCTGCACATTATACTGAATAAACGAAAAGTTGTTATGCACTGCCAAAAGATCGGACAATGTGTTAGACTCAGTGACAGAGGAATTAAGAGAACTAAGCGATACAGGGCCTGGGTTTGGTTCGATATCCCCGGAAAGCATCAAGATTACTTTAAGCCATGTCACGAACACGACTGTTAAGAAAGAAAAATATATTCTTCTTACGAAAAATACATTAGAAATGTAGCGCTCGCCCAATATAATGTGTGTATGAGGTCGTTGTATGCGCCGCAAAAGTTGAGATTGACAATTAAT
This sequence comes from Congeria kusceri, assembly GCA_027627225.1. Taxonomy (NCBI): domain Eukaryota; kingdom Metazoa; phylum Mollusca; class Bivalvia; order Myida; family Dreissenidae; genus Congeria; species Congeria kusceri. Next base: position 7,992,003 of record CM051025.1, read on the forward strand.
GTTTTGAAGACTCGACTCCAGGGCAATTTCGTTTTTGTACATTGATATTAGAACAAGCAAGTTAAAAGATGCAAAAAACAATCCGATTGACGTGTATCTTGGTAAAATGTTATGAGTGTCCATCATAACATAGTAGGAAAAGTGAATGCAATGCGTTATTTTCACGAGTTACAATAATCCTAAGAGCATCATACAATCCTCCATCCTTTAGACAGTAAAATAAGTAGACAATGGGAATGAAAAAGGTTATAAAAAAGTATAATAGTATATAAATGATCATTGTAGATATAAACTGGTCATTCATATATTTTACAAGTGCCACAAGTGTAATAAACGGCATTCTTAGTGGCCACTGTTATTGAGAAAGTACATAAATGTATTTATAAGGTTGCTATGCAGATACAGCGTGCAAAATAAGTTATACAAAGATACATAAGTACAATAATATATTTAAGAAATGTACATGTGTATTACAGTTTTTGTACACATACACCGTACACATTCGGTAATACAAAATATACTTCCGAACAATATTTGCACACTATGTCAGAAATCTAATACTTTGGAATAGTGTGCAATGAGCTAAATAGGTTAAGACTTTGTACGCTATATTGTACATTATTTTTTGGAAAGGAATCACATTGTTATCTGTAATTATAACAATAAGTTGGTAAATAATCTAACAGAAGCAATTTGATTCGTTCATACTTTGTATGGTAGTATACATTGTACAATCAGCAAATTAATTACTCTAGAGACAACACTGTTAATCGGATATAACAAAACTTTGGTTATTTTAATTATTCAACGAGTTCAATACATTTTGCACGAGATACATGTATTACGCAGATATGTTCAAATGACAGCTGACTATAAACATATAGAGTGGAAAAATTTTACATCTATCGTATATTCTAACACGATACTCGCTTATTTATTTAAACTACGCAGGTCAGATTAATTCTGTCAGATAGTTTATAATATTGTAATAGGTGTACCGTTCACTCAATACATGGTATGGATATACAATTTCTAACTAGAAGACATAACTATTAACATAATTTGTCAAAATCTGTTTTGTGTGATGAAATAAATTTGTTTAAAATACAACTGTTATACATGTACCATTCAGTCATTATACATTCATACCATTCAATCAATATAATTTCGTCTAATAAAGTGTTTATTTCGATACGTGTATAAAACACCACATAGTTTGTACGTTTTAAAGAATTCCCATTTATACAAGCCCTACGAAAAAGGAACGTAGGGTCTGCTCATGGAAATAGTTTGGTGTAAAGCTTAAATAGAAGAAAGTCGTACAAATGTGTGATGCATTACAATTTGGGGTTATCCCCAATTCAAGCAGCCCTACAGAAACGAAATTATGGGTCCGCTTTGGGATATATGTGTATATATAAGCAGTGTGACAACAAATCTAGCACTCTGGGAAAGATGTGTTTCTATTTCATTTCACACTATGAAGCTACACTATGCTTCGTTAAATGGCAATATTTTATGTTAGTAGTCAACACGGTACAAATACATGTAAGTACAATTACATATTTAATGTATCTTGACTTAATGGAAAATAGTAATACGCGGTTCTTATTCCTTATTTTTCATTTTACATTAAAATGTTCAACTGAAAATCGTAAATAGATAATGTCAGTATAATTGTGACCAGCAAAGTACAATAGTGATAGATGCTGTCTAAACACCTTTATAGAATATCATTATACGTTTAATTCAGGTTTATACTGGACACGAGAAATTGTTACCAATCATAGTACAATGGAGTAGTTCAGACAGTAAACAATAACCAAGACGTATTAAATGACATATAATCAGCTTGACTATAAATTCAACATGTTTTCCACGTTTAACTGCAAGATTATGGTTAGTTCGTAATTGATACGTGTGTGTATACTGTTCGGAAAAGATAGCGTGTCAATTATGCTTTATTTCACTTGCGACAGAGGCGTAAGATCTGTTGGCTTTGGAGCGCAGCTCAGTTATCTGTACTGGTTTTTCAATTCGATGGATAACACGTTTAAGGTCCCGAACCAAAATTGTTCCATCATGGGTCCACGCACCTTCTACAAGTTTGTCAAGGACGAGTTTGCGCGCATCAAAGAACATCTCACTACTCTGCTTCGTTAGCGCCTCATTAATAAAATTGCCTTTGTATCGGTAGGACGTTTTCGCCCGAGATCTCACACTGTACAGTTTTTGTCGGGCTCTGTAGGACACGAACTTGACAATTATGTCTCTAGGCTTTGAACCCGGATGTTTCCGCTGCCCTAATCGATGCGAGCGATGAATCTCGTCAATGGACAGGTTTGCGCCTAGGTCTTTCGCCATTGCAAGTATTATCTTGTCAGTGTCCTCCTCTCCGGCTTCCGGGATTCCAGTGACACGTAGGCAATTGCGGCGACTGTATTGTTCCGCTCGGTCTGCTTGCAACTGTAGCTCAGTCACCTGTTCTTTGAGACATCTGTTTTCCTGCTTTAGGGACTCAATTTTGTCGTTGAGCGAGGCATTTATTCCAGCTATGACCTGCGGTATGAAAGCCTGCACAACTGAGCTAACCATGGCCTCAAGGTCAGTTTTGAACATATCATGCACTTGTCTGGTTATTATTTCTAAATCAGCTTCACTAAGTTGAATCTGGTTTATGATTGCACTGTTCTGCATGATATCAGAGTCAGACAATTTATTCTTTTTGTTCCCAGTTCCTAAGTCAATACTTGAAGTGGATAAGTCGCGTTTATCAGGTCGTTTTCCCTGTACATGTGTGGAATGGTTATTCATGGTTAGCGCTGTTAGTTTTAGATGTGACGCTCAGCGATGTCAGTACGTACTAGTTACCGTTAGTTAACGGTAAAAGGATTAAGTTTATACGTATTAGTGGTGGACACTGGCAACTGATTGGGAACGGGTAGAAACTAGTTCACTGTGATATGGGTGAACAGACAAAGGAATGTCTTTGAAATACCTTTGGCGAAATGGATATCCACAAATATCTCCTTTTTCAGATAATCCACATCAAGATATGTTTCACAAACACACGACACTAGCACTTATAGTTACAAATATCACTTTATAGACCAGAAGGTTATGTTAAAACTCACATAATCCGTATAATCTAGCAAGCTATAAAAAACACGTCAACACCCGCCATTACCGGAAGACACCGTCCGTCGTCAACATCTTACCTGGAATATCTCTGAACACACTTTTAAACTAAAACAAGCCATTAGGATTCGTTAAATTCACCTAAGCGAACTAATACAATTTTGACCCTCTTAATTATAATGTTACATTTATAGAACTGGTTGCAAACTGTATGTACATAGTACATCAATTTAAACGTTTGATTGTTTAAGCCATATTTAATCAAATCATATTTTCAACCATACTTCATTTTTGTACATTTACTAATTTGTGTTTAAACGTTATATAGTTGTAACCAGAGCAAAGCAGTTTTTGTCTCAAATACTTGCTTAAAAAGGCATTACTGAAATATTTAAATATACCTTTTGTTTGTATAAAACTGTTATTGTCATGTTTGTAAAAACGCAGGCGAAAACGGGAGGCGGTCCGAACTCGATAGTCGCGCTGAACGGGGTGTTCACGCGGGTTAAAGGGGTAGTACCCTCCCAAATTGATAGCCTCATTAACCCCTTTGATGACGATGCTGATTTCCATGGATACGAAGTAAGTTCCATGTCGATGATTAATTATTTTTCTTCCATCTATTAAAATGTATCACAAAGCATAACAACAATAGGAAACATACCTGCTAACGTGTACTATACGTGTAGTTTATCGCAAAGCATGTTGTGTAAAATTAATACGTATTTATTTTTGCTTATTCCATTTAATAATAATAATAATAATAATCACTTTATTTTACGAAGGTGACATATAAGACATAGTATTGTCATGACAAAAACATACGTTATTTTCATATGGCTTTCATACACATTCAAACATTCAACCAAATTCACATTTAACATATAATTACAAAACAAGCACACAGTAAATTTAATAATGATAATAATAATGATAATGGCAATAATAATAATAATAATAATAATAATAATTTTCTCAATAAAAAAACAATTACAAAGCATCGACAGACAGCAATAGAAAATAGAAATTATGCGCAATGCATTGATACACTCATAAAAAAGTAACATTTTCATATAAAAATTCTCCATATACAAAACAAATATAATTATTTGCTAACAACATCAATTTAAATATACATTTTCTAATTTTCAATAAATATATCTATATCAGTATTATAATTGTGATATTTGTGTTACATCTATTTGACTTGTTCAAGTAAATATGTTTTATATGCTCGTTTGAATGATTGTAATGAAGATTTATTTCTAAATTCCAATGGTAAATTGTTCCATACGATTATGCAATAGTATGTATATGTATCTTTGTAGTATTTTGTTCGTGGTTTAATTGGCAAAATAAGATCTTTGTGCATAGCTGACCGTAAATTGTGGGATTCATTGTTTGAAAAGGTTAATAAATCTTTCATATATGATGGCACCAAACAAACGGTTTTAATTTCGAAATTATACTACAAACTATATAGAAAAATAAAATACGCACATTTCGTTTTTTAATTTATAATGTAATATATAAACATTGACAAGGTAAACGCTTATTATTTGTTGCTCTGTATTTGTGGCGTTCAGTTAAATAGTTTATATACATATATACAGAACAACAATTGAGTCAATGAGAAAGTATTGGCAAATGACGATGCACAGGAGATGGAATCGGGGGCATGTGGTGGCCCTGACGATTTGATGGCCGTCGAAAGACCCGCGGCCCCAGACAACCAGGCGTCAAACGATTACCAGTCAAAATCTCCAAACGTGAATGCCGAAACATCGGCGAAACGATCCCTGGTTACCTTAAAACGCAAGAGAGTCGATGTTATTAAGGAAACTTACGAAGTAAAACTTAAAAACATGGAAGAAGAACATAAGGCAATAATGCAAATTTTAGAAAAAGAGGAAGAACGCAATGCTGAATTATTTGAGTTAAATAAAGAGGTATTAAAAGCTGCTAAACGTAGTTTATATCACAAAAGCACGTGTGCGAATGACGTAGAGCTAATTGACGCAGTGGAAAATGTCGATAAGGTAGAACAAAGTAAAATTTGGAACCCAGTTGTATGAATAAACCATTGAACGAATTTAAAAATAAAATGTTTTTACTAACCTACATAAACCTGTTGATGATACTATTCCGTAATGCCTGTCCGCCCTCATTCCTGTTGACTGGTGCAGCTAGCACTTGAGGCAGATCATCTATGATGACGTCATCGTCAGGCAACGGTTCGCTCATATCTCTGGCGATGTTTTGCAGCACAGCACACGCGACTATTACAACTAACGAAGTCTGCATTTTGATGCGCAGCTGATTCCTATATTGTTATACAACATTTTTAGAAAGAATACATATTGCAACAGCGTAAATGTCAAATCAAACCTGAATTATGCTCACTCCAAAGTGTATTATGGTAAATATACTTTCAGTCCAAAAGTAATTGGTTTTCTTTATTGTGCAAAAGAAAACAATGGAAAATTTTAAAATAATAATCAGCGGTAGATATTTAAAAAAAAGTTAAATAATAAATTTCTACATGATGACACCTTTAACAGTCGGATATCTGTTATAGGTCTTTTTGCACTTTCGAAGTTACGCAAAAATTTGTATTATGTGCGTAAATGTACAGCCTGTTTGATTTCCTGTGCGTATCGTGTGGATTTCCGTGCGTAAAGTAAGCATGTACGCACCTTATTTGGTCGTCTGTTGCCAATCATTAACATTATGTTTAAATCGTAATTATGTAAACACTGTAATACTTCAGAACGTACCTCAGACATGGAAATCGTCGTTTCCAAATGCCAAAGAGATTCTCAATACGGACACGTATTGTTGATAGGCTGCGATTAAATATCTCTTCCTCTCTAAAATAGAAACTACTTAAACTTACACAAAAAAACAATAAATAGATACTAAAAACTGAAACAACAACAAAAAAAGATGACAGTGCATGGTTTTAGAGTTTCAATCACAATTTAAAAAAATAAAATTAAACCTCGAAGCTGGTCGTAGAAGCGATGTTAACAGGTAATGCCGTAACGGATATCCGTTGTCTCCCAGTAGAATGACAGCATATTGCCCACGTTCGAGTTTAGCAGACAATTCGCTATTGTAAAATATTCGCGAGTCGTGGCACTTCCGGGCCACCTAGCTATTATGTCGGTAACCAGTGAAATAGAAAATCTTATGACAATAATAACATCATTAGATGCAAAATAAGTACCTTTCAATAAATCTAATAATGAAATGGTTTTTAGTATAAACATTGTTTGCTTATTACATCATTCTTAAAAGCTTCTACTGCACAGTTCGATAAATATATGTCTGAAATACACCCTTAATATTTATTAAAAATTGATAAATACTCTGATCACAATAACCTTATACGATTGCATTTATACTACTACTACTACTACTACTACTACTACTACTACTACTACTACTACTACTACTACTACTACTACTGCTACTACTACTAATAATAATAATACCAGAGATTAAAAATTTCCAATTCCACAAATAATATAAAAAGAAATATGATGTCAAATTGTGCTATACATTAAATAAAAATAAATAACCTGTGTGAACTGTCGCAAACGGCCTGCACGTTAATGGAGAAATACCCCTTTCGGTTCCTAAACAGCTCCGCGTCTTCACCACCAGGATCCGAATGATCGTACTTACGGATGTGACGTGAATGCCAACTGAATCTCGGGCTAGTCTGAGGAAACCGCCAGTTACCAGAAACCTCAGAAACACCAATATTTGCACAATGGGCTGAATGGTTTCTATTCGGTTGCGTCTTCGAATGAGGCTTTCTTGAAGCTGTTACATCAACGTTTCTACTGCACGTTTTATAAAGTAAAACGGAAACGATGCACACAATCGACGTCATCATACTCATTGAGAGGGTTCAGTCTAAGCCGAACTATTCGGTATCGACGTTCTTCTTCCTCCTCAAAGTCATCGTCGCCACCCAGGTGGATATAGTTAACAACACGTAACGTATCCATATTGCAAATACAACGCCCTCAATCCTAGCCGGAACCAGGATTCATCAATCTCGGATTAAACCCAAATAACTGGAAATCCTAACCGTGACAAAATCTTACAAATACCCCTTTAAACAATCCAGGCTTGACAAACCGGTTGCTGTAAAAATCCGTCTCCTAAACAAGCTATGATTACTATCGCTAGAAATAACTATTATCCTCGGATAATTATTATCCGGGGATTAAGAGGTGTACAAATACCGGACATCTGGGTTATTAACAACTCGGGAATTAATCTGTGATTAGCAAACACAGAATTAATTCTAGGTTAATTAAGAAATTGGTCAAAAACAAATACTGTCGCACGATATATCCAGGTATAACCACAATTTAATCCGTTACATATTTATTAACCTAGATCCAATAGAATTCACTAATTGTCCAAACCTGCACACGTTACGTACGGTCACGCGCTATTGCAGTGCCCAATCACAAAACTGTCAGTGAAATTCTTTCTCCGGCGACCGACCAATCAAACGGTTCCATCCGTTCCTACACGTGGGGATCTAAATGGTACACAACTTGAAACACTAAATTCTTGCTGCAATTAAATAAATAAAATATAGGTGTATAAAGCTATATACTAATCACACCACGACACATACATATTTCCCATCTTAGCTGAGTTGAAAATCGCATTATCTAAATTATAGAGATATAAAACACATTTATTAACTGTTACACTGGTATAATTTAACCCATTCGTTACCCTCCCATAACTTTATTTCGATGGGAGTGTGACCTAAATGCATGGGGTGGCTAGAAACTAGCCTTTACTAATTTATAATCTTCCTTTTAGACAAACACCCACGCATGATAGTTGACATAAAAAGAAAGGCTCCCCTCGTCTCTTGTGCTTAGATATAACATAAATATATTTAGTGGGTTTTTTGTCTTCCTTGTACTATACGGCCTACGCATTTACATGTTGACGCTATATAACATAATATGTATTTGTTCTATGTAACATATTGGCCAAAAGTTAATTTTTTGGGAGTACACGTAAACAACCACAAAAAAAATTTTGTTGTTGATTTTTCCTTTTCTTAAACGCTTTACTGCCTACTGGTCAAATCGATTTTATCTCATACTTTATCTTCTCCACATAATTATACGTTGAATTATTAATTTATTCGTTAACGCATGCATTTACTTGCTAACAATATTCATAAATAATAAGTATTTGTTGTGAGTTTTATGTCGAAACGTTAACTATTGGGATCACATTTAATCGGAAGCTCTAACAAAATGTTATTTTTACTTATGTATATTTCTCTTTTTCTAAGTATCGACCGAATTGTTGCTTTGTCTAGCTGTTTCCAGTAATTTATAAATACAACCTACATATCCATTACAGATTGCTTATTCTTTTATATTAGATTATATTTTAAGAAATATAGTTAAACACACCATACCACCTTCCCCCCATAAAATTATCTCGTAAATTGGTTTGATTTTCTGATGTTTAGTGAAAGTGTTATCTATGAATTATATGCTCACCTGTTGTCACAATATATGTATTTTCCATATCCATTACAGATTGCTTATTCTTTTATATTAGTTTACATTTTAAGAAATATAGTTAAACACACCAGACCACCTTCCCCTATAAACTTATTGTTATATGTGAATTATATGCTCACCTGTTGTCACAATATATGGATTAGGCATCATGTGACCTGTGAAACATAATAAAGATGTGTTCTGTTCTGTTCTGCAACAGTTATTGGTATACGTTAAACCATTGTCTGAAGTTTACATTCTCTAAAATTAGAAAATTTGCCCAATTATATTGGCATTCAATTTTCCCGCTGCATAATTATCGCAAGAAATCTAGGTCAACCATGATCTTAGACACCTACGCCGAAAAGGGTGGACGCATTCTGCGAAAAAAAATCAATTTATAATTGGGTCTTGTTTGTTTGGCCCTTTTCAGTTTGACATTTTGACGTCATAACTGAATATTTGCTATAACCTTAGTTTACACTCAACTTCTTACCAAGCATGATAGCGCAGTTGGTTAAAGCGTTTTCCATTGTCATTTCTCCGCAAGACTCTTAAGTCGTGAGTTGGATACCTTCTCGGGGTTTGAATTTTTCTGACTTTTTTGCTATTTTTTTAAATCAAATATCGTATTGTGTATTATATTATGTTTTATTTATTTGATGCACATGTCTTTATAAAGCGCATTTCTATGATATAATATCATTTATAGTGTAATAGGATTCCAATATTTCGACGACATAGGCCCTTTAAGTTTATTCATATGATAAGTCGCATTTACGAGTACAATACATTGAAATGCACTGAACTGCCGCGTTTTAAACAATAGTAGGCACATATACGTATACACCTCACAATGCATTGAAACGCATTTAACTGCCGCGTTTTAAACAATAGTAGGCACATATACGTATACACCTCACAATGCATTGAAACGCATTTAACTGCCGCGTTTTAAACAATAGTTGGCACATATACGTATACACCTCACAATGCATTGAAACGCATTTAACTGCCGCGTTTTAAACAATAGTAGGCACATATACGTATACACCTCAACGAAACTATTGCGAAAAGCGGAGGTATTACGGATAGTTTTAAAAAGTAACCGGAAAATACCATACTAAGTAACAAGGAAATAAAATTGACCAACTAGCATATGTACGTGTATCGAGTGTATCTTTCAACATCCAGTTTCAGAAATCCGAGAAATGTGTTTCGTCAAAGGATTTTGACAAACTTAGGATACAGTATATTTGAACAGAAGTAAATAACATATACCGGTAGATTTGACCAATGGCAGGTCTGCCAAGAAGCCATTATTGGTATACTATAGTAGAGTCAACATTGGAACATCTAAAACTAATAGCATTTACATAACTTTGCAATAAAGGCCCTCTGTTATACAATATTGAGTGTTCACAATTTTTTCAAAAGACTTATTTCTCTGTTAGATCAACGACCTTAAAGGGACCTGTTCACAGACTGACGAATAGATAATTTTCAAACTTTTTTTCACACATTCCAACAATTAAGAATAGTGTATAAAAAGGAGTGAAATAACACTACTAACATAGAGGTATACTGTAAATACAGTTTCGTTAATGAGTAATAATGAGTTGAAATTTAAAAAAAATTATGAATGAAGCGTTTGTAACGCGAAACCATGGACTATTTTAGATTGTTTCTGTTGTTTCAATGAAATTGTTGAAATCACGTGAATCACTTACATAATGTAAAAAACTACCCAGAATACTATATAACTCGAAAAGACCGAGAGGTAAGCGGTTTGACTATTGATCCGAAGGTCTGAGGTTTGAACCCCAGTAACATGTTCAATGATTTTCTTATAACAGGACTTGAACTGCTTAGTACAAATGCTTTAAATTGTCATAATTAAACGTTTAACGGCATATTTCAAAACAAATAATAAAGTATGTCCGTTTAAACAACCAATTTACAATATTAATAATTAACAAACATTGAACATTTAGAAAAAAGGATTAACAGAAGAAATATCTTTAAAAAAATAAATCAACTAATTCGATCATTTTTAAGTACATCATTATAGTTATAATATGATGTTATTACGTGTATATGTATACATCTTGAGATAGTTTCCTATGCTGTTAAAACTACGTAGCATTAAGTCACACAGACACGATAGATTGAAGCAGAACTTATACAGCGGGGTTGTGTATTGAAAATAATAAGCAGTACATTGTGAAAGACAATAAGTTAAACTACTTGCATAGTTTGGTGACAACATTAATGTATGGATATTATGAATTAAGGACAATCGATCGTCGTCGGTATTTATTTCATGGCACGGTTTATATAAGCAATAGCACATTTGAACGAAAGTAATTTAATACGATAATGAACTTTTACTGTTTTTTTTAATAAGAAAACGTGTTTGCTTATTGGGTGCTAGATTTATTTACACGCGAACTAAGATAAAACTATCTGCGTTTCATGCTTTTTGTGATAATATGTA
>CM051025.1:8008198-8030698 GCA_027627225.1 Congeria kusceri
TTCACGGGAAGATCTACCATACCAGTAAAGTAGTGTCAGAAGTAAACATGTTGATAATGTGATCGACATCAACGGAAACGCGTCTGACAGAAGCTTTCTGCAAATGTAAACAAGGAAAAAAAAAACGTTTCTTTATTATATTGCGAGTGTGTGTTGTTTTTGTTTTCAGTTACATAGGCCTAATATAAATTATTGAATTAACTTACCTTTGATACTTGCTTGTGTTTTCCACAGTTGCATTTGACCAAGACGACTAACAGACAATGTCTGCGGTAAGTTAAAACCACAAGGCATTGGAGCTGGTCATTTTGGTCCACACCGTATTTTATCATCCTAAATATTGATTTATCCTTAGCTTTTCTTATTCATTCCACACATTAGGTCGATACTTTCACTTGTTAATGTTGCTAAGCTCGCATAGTCTCCCTTTGTTTATACGTTTTATTGCTGTCTTGGACGGTTCTCTAATTGAGAAATAAATCCATTTTACCCTCAATTATTTAATTGCAATTGTTCATTAAACACATGTATTTATATGTAGGCCCCTACCTAAGTATTTATATCCGGTAATCACACTAAAGTTTTTCAGAATTAATGAAGTGCACAGTACAGCGTTCTTTATCGTTTGCCCGGACGCCATTTTGCCATTTTGTATTGATTACCGAAATGTGAACGTTTGTTTTCAATCGTTTTTCGTACACATTACGGTCACTTTTCGATTCTTGGTTGGTCGTTTTGTATCCGATTGGCACATTAACGAACGTCCGTCCAAGATTTGAATCTTTTGTCAGTCTTAAAGTTGACGTCGATTTTATAGAGTGAGCAGTAGGACGAATCAAGATGCTCCCGAAAAATGTAAACTTTGACATTAATACCGTGTTTAAACAATATAGAAAACACTTACGTATAAGAAATCGCTTTCTGAACATACTTTCACTGTACATTGCGATAGTTTGACATTTTAACGCAGATCTACGAGTTTATTTATCTTGAAATCTCCTACACAACTTGTGCTTTTAAATCCTGTGACTGTATAAACTTAATCTACGTCATCATTACGAGCATGCACGTTATTTTTAGAATCTAGGAATTCCGTAGAACTGAACGGACGTTCACTCTTACTTTTTATAAAGGTTACACGCCACTAAAGGGTGACTACACAAATATAACAATTACTGGAATGTCCGACATGTTGGTAAGTTTGACGGACAAAATGGCGGATGAAACACATTCTTATCAGTTCTGCGACCTGACTGGCTAATCGACCTGTCATTCATCGGTCCGTCGCAACGTCAATTGTCATAAATATATGCTATTAATGTGTTTTGAGTTCAGCGTGGTTGTTTAAATATTAACAAACTGTTTTATGCCAAATGTCTATGTGAAAAAACGATTGTTTCTTGGTATAGTCTAAACTGTTGCTTATTTCTTAAGCAGATATTATATCACATAAACATGATTGCATCTTTAGATTGTATGCATTTTCACAAGTTAGAATAACGCAGTTGGGTAGAGCGCTGTCAATTGCCATAACCCGTGTGTTCGATACCCACTTGGTTTTCCTATTGCAGTATGTTTGTTAATTTGTTTTTATAAACATTATCATATTAATAATGCATATTTTATTAACTGTATGTGTCTTTCTATTGCTCATTTCCATAACGTAACAACACTGAAATTGATGACGGAGATTAAGCGTTTTGTATTCATAGTCCTTTTAAAAAGCGACCTTAATCTTTACAATTTGTTTACATTTTGCCAAACACCTCACAGTGATCGTCCCTCCATTGACAAATTGATATCAACGCAGAACAGCACGGGAAACAATAGTGTGGAATTTGACGTTTGGATACAATTATTAATAGAATTTTTTTTCGTGTGTACACATCAAAATTATATTCAATTTATTGCATAATTTGGACCACATACTATAATAGTTTAAACTAAATAAAATTTTACTAGTATTATATATACAAGGGGCGTAACTAGGCGCACTCCTGTACGCACGTGTGTATAAATTGGAAACCATACATAATAATAGGATGTGAAAAAACATGTAAGAAAAAAACCTTAAACACCGTGGTCAAAATGAGCTTGGCATAAAATCAGCACTACATGTACTCATATGTTATATTTCAATTTCAACAGATATTGTTTATAGTATTCTTGAATCTGAAAAAAACTGTAATTAGTTCGGAATAAAAAAAACACTTTTTATTTCGCTTTTTCAACAGCAGTTGCATATATTCACTGCAGTACATAATACAACATGCATATTATATTTATGAACTTCTACAGTGTTACACAGTTTAAAGGGACTTGTTCACAGATTTTCGTATTTTTGAAAAATGTAATTTAGTGTCTTAACTGCAAAAACTAAAGAATTTGGACTGACCAAAACAAATATTATATTAAAAAAAAAAAAAAAAAAATTGCATTCGCCGTGACTCAAACCACGTCCGCCGAGATCAAAAATATGTTGCTGTAACCACTCGGCTATTCTGACTACTAATACTTGTGGTGAATTTTTAACGCTAAGTAAGTGATACACGTGTTTTCCCAAAAACCGACGAAAAGCGTTGCCAACTCTTCATAATTGTATCCATTTCAATTGATGATTTTTTTTATAAACGGTACTTTATTTCCAATATATGTCTTTGTCAGTAGTGTTATTTCGCTTGTTTATATATAATGCTTTCTTTGTGAGATCTATGGCGAAATTTTTTTTTGAACATTGTCAATTTGCCAATCTGTGAACATGTCCATTAAGAGTCAAGTACATGTATCTGATGCAAAGCAAGAATGTTGCCAATCTCATTAAAACCTTCTCCAGTCTGACGCTACTATATTATCCGCTGACTGGATCTGATGACTTCGCATTAGGGGTCACTTTCAGATGACCTTTTTAGGAGCCAATCAAATAGTTGCCTTCAAAATGTTGTGGTATAAGTTTATATATAAACCACAAAAACTACGCACGAAATTAACGTGAACTTTGGATGTTTACTCGCCTAAGGTATAGTGCGAAATTATTAACATGACACTCCGTATGCAATCGGCATTTATTTATAGATACAACGACAAGTATCGAACGTATCATAGCCAATTATTATACAATCTAAATTTATATCGTACAGGTTTATATATCGTAAACTTGAAAGGTGTAGTGGACCAGATGTCGCGCGTGCGATGCGAAGTTGTTCGGGTCCCGGCGTCAACATTTTATAAACATGAGCATTTTACATATTATGATTATAATTATTAAACGAAACTGATACGTACATACATCATGACTTTCTGTATAAATAATACAATAACAAAAGAAACAAATATTAATTAGATCAAATAAACATAATTAAAAGTGATGATGATACATTTTTTAAAATTAATATCTCATGATCTGCATATGTTAAGTATAACACGTAACACTTACAAAAGTTCTCTGTCAGAAGGAATTGAATTCGGTCCGATGGCGTGGGGTGCTAGCACTTATACCACTCGACCATTTAATACCACTCTCGCTATTCTAAATCGTAAATCTATATCAACATAAATTCCAATAACAGAAACTCGTCCAAAACAACGCAAACAACCAAACACATTTACTTACGGTTTGTCACGAAGATTAATGTGTGTCAGGTTAATAATTTCGCACTGTACCACTATATCCATTGTTATCCACGTGAAAATTAACTGTAAATGATTTATTCCCGAGGATCAGCTGGAAATGCATCACCGTTTCAAAAACCGTGGCCAACTTTCCTGTGCAAAAAGCTATTTCATTGGGCGCAGCAGGGCTGATATTTTATTGTTCGGAAGGTCATTTGAACGTGACCTGTTAT
The DNA here is from genome assembly GCA_027627225.1 of Congeria kusceri. Taxonomy (NCBI): domain Eukaryota; kingdom Metazoa; phylum Mollusca; class Bivalvia; order Myida; family Dreissenidae; genus Congeria; species Congeria kusceri. The sequence goes on from CM051025.1 coordinate 8,012,041, forward strand.
ACGGTGTCTTCAGATCCTAACAACGTTAAGATTTCATTTTAATAAGATTGGTATGTTGCATGTTGAACTCTAAGATTGGTATGTTGCATGTTGAACTCTAAACATTTTATGTTTATGGACAAATACAGAATATTAGAACAAAGTCATTGAATTTTTATTGAAAACAACTATTGCTTAAATGGTAACTGCGTTGACTTTTCCACCTTGCGAAGTCACGGTCACGACATAAACAGGCAATCAGTCCACATGCTCGAGAATCAGACAATATAACGGGCTGGACATGCCCAGAATAATACTCATTATTCATATTAAACATGCGATACAAGTATATCTTTATTGATACTGTTCACGAGACATTGATGTGCACAAGACAGAGACAACATAGGTACTAACGTGCTACGCTTTATAATTATATTGTTCAAGTTTGGTAATACCTTCAGACGAATTGTCATTGACCAAAATAGGCATGGCATTAGTAATTGCACTAACATTACTACTGTGTTTAATTATAGGAAATTCTAATATCACAAAAAGAGAATGGAAATTGTTTTGAGGTCCGACAACCACGGGGGGATATGCATCAAGGGATATTTAGGCCGTCATCTCCCAAGTGAACTCGTCCATCTATTCTCCCCTTAACTACAAAATTGATAGATGATATGGGTAGACTTATAATGTGTTTATGTAGCGACAAATGTAAAAGCGGGCATCGATTAGTGACAAAGTTAAAAGGATTGCTATGAAATGTCAGTGTGACTTTTTGAAAAGGTCCAGGGGTGTTTGGCATCTGGACACTGCGAAGTTCGGCATAGAATTGAAAACCAAGCAGTTTAAGATAGATCATTTACACTCGTTCATAGTACCGATGCCATAGATGTTGACTCAATTGTCTGCGTGAATGTTTAACCTTGTGGCATAGCACAGTCGACATTCGTTATAACGGAATATTCGACTTCCGACACAATTTTGTGGGAACGAATTATTTTCCATTAAACTTGTGCCCGTTATAACGGAATATTCAGTTTCAGTTTCCGCCTCCGACACAAAATATGCGGGAACTATATCAATAGAATGTGCATCAATTCCACTCGTTTTAACGACGTTCTGAACCGACCGCGCTCAAAACGTGTTAATTTGTCATGGGTTCTGTTGATTTGCTTAAGATATACAGATATACAATGAGGTGTGTTAATCTGTTTTAAGGAGTAAACTTAATTGACATAATAGTAAATGCTATATGATAACCATAAAATGTTTTGTTTTGAGAGTTGGTCTCGTTGATAATTTTTAATTTAATGGATTTAAAATTTAAGAAAAAGCCATTTTATTCAATCTACCCCCCGTGAAAATAATAACAAATGTTTGACTATGGTGCCATAAATAGTAATACATGTCCACAAAATCGGAATGTCTAAAAGATCTGTTTATCTTCTATTATTCTTTCATTATATTGCCGGAATTCGTTATAACACAAATTCGATATAGTGACATTGTTAACGGGAACGAATCGTGTCGGTGTAAAGAGGGCTGACTGTACTGTAAATGACCCGTTTTAGATTGACCCTCAAAACATGGCTCCAGACAAAGAGGATTATTGGTCTCACGTGGAAAATACTTCCATCACCTCAATTTATTTTCAGTCGTTTTGGATATGAGAACAAGTGAGTGATCTAGCTTGAACAGAACAATATTCTGGGCTTGCGTCATTTTAATAAATCTGTAAAATCAAATTCAATGTATTGACCGATAATGGTATGTTATTATTCACCTTACAAACTGATGTATGCAATATTTGTCACTGTATTGACCGATAATGGTATGTTATTGTTCACCTTACAAACTGATGTATGCAACATTTGTCACTGTATTGACCGATAATGGTATGTTATTATTCACCTTACAAACTGATGTATGCAACATTTGTCACTGTATTGACCGATAATGGTATGTTATTGTTCACCTTACAAACTGATGTATGCAACATTTGTCACTGTATTGACCGATAATGGTATGTTATTGTTCACCTTACAAACTGATGTATGCAACATTTGTCACTGTATTGACCGATAATGGTATGTTATTGTTCACCTTACAAACTGATGTATGCAACATTTGTCACTGTATTGACCGATAATGGTATGTTATTGTTCACCTTACAAACTGATGTATGCAACATTTGTCACTGGTTTGCAACACAATACGGATATTCACCCCTTCCTTAAATATATAATACGATGTATTTTGTTAATCGCACCAAATAATATTCCGTGGAATTTACTAAATTAAATACAAAATGTGGTTATATTTAGCTTTTGAAAAACAGTATGATGCCAGTTGTTCCTATGACGGTCATTAACAATAATGGCGGTTGTACGTTCTACAAACTACAATGCTACGACGGTTTTACGATGCAAATGGATTGTTCTTATGCAAGTCACTACCTGATGTTATTATATTGACTGCACACAGATTAATACGTGTCTACATGATGCAGATATTTCATTGGCATTTCGAAACAGTCAAACTGTTTCCTGAAATAGAGGGAGCAACTTTTGCTCCCCTTTGAATAACAAGAATTGTCATTTGAGTGGCGGATATACCCCCACAATATGGCCTTGTCACAAAACTATGGCATCCATTCGAAAGAAATGGACAGAGAGAGAATGCTTTCATTTGTGAATGGTCAACAGTGTATTTGGAAACATTTAATTTCAATAGGAGCCCTAACTATGTCAACATTTAGTGGTTTGTAACCAAAGTTGAACTTGATTTGTATTATATGATGATACACCTATGTACCAAAAATAATTTAAATATATGAAGCCTTTCATGAGTTATTGTCCATGTTTTGGGGGAATTTAAGTCAAAAAAGGGCCATAACAGTGTTAAAATTTGATGGTTTGTAACAAAAGTCGAACTTGAACTGTATTTTATGATGCCACACATGTGTACCAATAATTATTTAAATATGTCAAGCAATTGTTGAGTTATCGTCAGGAAAACATGTTTTTAGGGGCTTTAAATCAAATAAAGGGCCATTACTCTTTCAAAATTTAGTGGTTTGTAACCAAAGTCGAACTTGACCCATATTTTATGATGCTACACATGTATACCAATAATTATTTGAATACGTCAAGACATTCTTGAGTTATCGTCCGGAAATAATTTTTTAGGGAATGTTAAGTCGAAAAGGGACCATAACTCTGTCACAATTTAGTGGTTTGTAACCAGCATCGAACATGACCTGTATTCTATGATGTTACACATGTGTACCAAACATTATTTGAATAAGTCAAGCCTTTCTTGAGTTATCATCCGGAAACCATGTTATTAGGGAATTTTAAGTCGAAAAGGGGTCATAACTCTGCCAAAATTTAGTGGTTTGTAACCAGCATCGAAATTGAACTGTATTCTATGATGTTACACATGTGCACCAAAATTTATTTAAATATGTTAAGCCTATCTGGAGTTATCATCCGGAAACCAAAAACCAACAGACCGACAGACCGACAAGCTCACTCCTATATATTCCTCCCCCTAAACTTCTTTGTTGGGGTATAATGATGAGGGCAACATAACGAAACAAAACCATGAAACATCACAAAATGTGGCCTGTTGGGAGGAGCTTTTGTTAACAAAGTGGTTAACAGTTAAAAATACTTAGTTATCATTTATATAGATAAATCAAAATTTTTAGTACCCCCAAAAAACAGATATAATCAGACTATTGCGACTTTATCGGTTAACAACAACAACAACAGCTATTAGTACTAATATTACTACTACTGCTGCTGCTGCTGCTACTACTACTACTTCTACTACTACTACTACTACTATTTCTATTACTACTACGTTGCTACTGCTTATACTGCTACAACAACTGAAACTGCTTCTGCTACAGCTATTGCTATTTACTTTTATTATTATTATTATTATTATTATTATTACTACTACTATTACTACTACTACTACTACTACAACAACAACTACTACTACTACTACTACTACTACTACTACTACTACTACTACTACTACTACTACTACTACTACTACTACTACTACTACTATTACAACTACTACAACTACTACTATTACTACTACTACTACTACTACTACTGCTACTACTTCTACTAATATTTTTATTACTACTTCTACTATTCTATTCCTACTATTTCTATTACCACTACTACTACTACTCATACTATTTCTATTACTACTACTGCTACTGCTGCTACTACTGCTACTACAACTGAAACTGCTTCTGTTATAGCTATTGCTGCTACTACTATTACTTCTACTACTACTGCTACTACTACTACTACTACTACTACTACTACTACTACTACTACTACTACTACTACTACTACTACTACTACTACTACTACTACTACTACTAGTATTATTACTACTACTACTACTACTTTTACAACAACTACTACTATTATTACTACTTCTACTACTACTACTACTACTACTACTACTACTACTACTACTACTACGACTACTACTACTACTAATAATAATAATAATAATAATACTTATATTATAAATAATTATTATAATAACTGTATTGAATGAAAGTAACATACTAAGCAAACTAATGCTCATTTACAATATGGCCTTCAACACACAGCAAAATACAGTAACAATGTATAAACACTGAAGTGAACAAAAGTAAAAATATATACATGTATACATAGTAACATATCAAACAATTTTCATATTCACAAAATACTCCGATTCAGAAAACAATTCATAAAACCAGGGTTAGGAGACTCACCGGACCACATCATTTCGAAGTGTTAAGAAATTGTCCGGTGGTGACTTCCGAGATGGTGGAGTAAAAATATTGCAAACAGTTCGTATGACTTTCCTTGTATTATTTTCTTATGATAAAGATACATTTGAAGAAATCATACAGATTATTAATAACGTCAAGTTATTGTGTTTATTTTTCCTTTTTCGGTTTCAGAATGGTTTGCTAGGTTGGCGCTAAGAAAAAAAAGTAGTAGCAGTATTTCGGCGTATTATGTAGTTGCGTATTATAAACTTATATATGTATATATCTTTACACATTATAGATACTTATGAATATGTGTTTCTATGTGAGTGTCCGTGTGTGTGCGCTTGTGTGTGACTCACAAACATTGAACAACATAATAATTATCATTAAGTTATTCTGATCAACAAGCATTACAGGTCACATATTATATAAACAAGAGGGCCCTCGGACGCTCACCTGAGACCTTGTAACCCAATTGGAATTTGCATCCCCGAGCCGTGGCTTATTTTTATCCCAGGGCATAATTTGAACACACTTGAAAAAATCTCTGGGCCTTGCGGTTTCAGGTTTCAGGTAAAGATTTTAAAAGTTATTTTACTATTTAAGCCAATATAAACCATGTGACCCATCGGGGTGCGGCCAGATATGACCCCAGGGGCATATTTTGAAACCTCTGAGCCTTGCGGTTTCTGAGGAGAAGATTTTAAAAGTCATTTTGCTATTTAAGTCTATATAAATCATGTGACCCCCGCGATGTGGCCAGTTTTGACCCCAAGGGTATAAATTGAACAAGACCACTATAGGATATTACATACCAAATGTGAAACCCCCGGGCCTTGCTGTTTCAGAGAAGACGTTTTTTACAGACATTTTGCTATTTAAGTTCATATAAACCATGTGACCCCCGGGCGTGGCCAGTTTTGACCCCAGGGGCATAATGTGAACAACATTTGTAGAGGACCACTATTGGAAGATACATACAAAATAAGAAATCTCTGGGCCTTGCGGATTCAGAGGAGAAGATTTTTGAAATCATTTTGCAATATATTCCTTATAAACCACGCAACCCCCAGGGCGTGGCCCGTTTTCACCCCAGGGGCATTATTTCGACACTCTTTGTAGAAGACCACTAGACAATGTCACATATCAAAAATGAAACCTCGGTTTCATTGCGGTTTCAGAGGAGAAGATTTTTAAAGTCATTTTGCTATATATTTAATATGAAGCGTGTGACCCACAGGGCTTGGCTCATTTTGACCCCCGGGGCCTAATTAGAAAAATCTTTGTAGATGACCACTATAGGATGATACATACCAAATACGAAATCTCTGGGCCTTACGGTTGCAGAGGAGAAGATTTTTAAAGTCATATACCTATATATACTATATAAACCATGTGACGTGGTCCGTTTTGACCCCAGGGGCATATTTTGAACAGTCTTTGTAGAGGACCACTAGAGGATGTCACATATCAAATATGAAAGCTCTGAGCATTGCGGTTTCATAGGAAAATATTTTTAAAGTTTTAACTTTTTAAATCTATATTTAGCTCTGGTGACCTACATATGCAGCGGACCGGAAAGATTTGAATATCTTTAAAAGAGGTCCACCCAAGGATCATTTCTGTGAAGTTTGGTGAAAATCTGCCCAGCGGTTTAGGAGGCGTTGTTGTTTGTTTGAAAAATTTACGACGCACGCACGCACGACGGACAACGGGCCATCACAAAGCTCATCATGAGCACTTTGTGCTCAGGTGAGCTAAAAATGTTTGAACTCCAGGCTAAACAAGGCCTGTCACAGGATGTAACGTATGCCATCAAAGCATATGCTTGCCAGAGGAAGGCAACACAATGGCAGTTACATTTTGGCAAAAATGACGCTTCCTACAAAAATAGTTATGGTCCCTGTACTCTGCACTTCCTTTCAACATCCTCTATCAATATATGTGGTTTTATTTTAAATCACTTCAATACTAACGGAGTTATGCACTGCACAATAAAATTAACTAAAGGGCAATAACTCCCCCATAAATATGGAAGAAAGTTTTGGTCCTTGAACTCGGCACTTCCTCTCATTGTCCTCTATCATTATATGTATTCCTTCAATACTAATTAAGTTATACTCCGCACAAGAAGTGTGGCGGACGGACGGACAGACGGAAGTCCTTACGAGATGATACTTTAGTGGCTCCCTTACGAAAAAAAGAGATAGTTAAGTGTCTTAACATAGCCACCTAAAAGCCATATAAAAGACTAACCATAGCCCTAATAAACTATTTTCAACTAAATTGTCCGTAAACATAAACCACTTAACTACTCTCCCGTTAGTGTTGACAGTCGGACAGATGGACGGAAGATGCGATTACAATATGCCGCCGATATCCCATCAGCTATCTCTTTGTTGTACTTGACCCTAAATTGTATGTGTTTCAGTATGCGTTATGGTCAGGGACAGTAGGGGCACTGATTAAAATGCAGACAGCATATGCAGAAAATATAGATAAAGAAGGAACATGCAGACAATATAGATAAGGAAGGAAAGCGCTGACAATACAGATAAAGAAGCGAAACACAGAACATATAGATAAAGAAGAAAACGAAGAGGGGATACGGGTTTAAATAAATGTGTTTGAAACGCCTTTATGTTGCCTTACACATGTAAATATAACATTACACTGATAAAATGTTCTTTATAATGCTTTTAATACCTATTATTATTCCTTATGATACATTTATAACATTTTAACATTGAGCGATGTAAATTTTATGTAAATAACATAGTCAATGAGTTTTATTCTTTTTTAATACTATTATTAATTCTAATTAAAACTAAAACTACACATAATGTATTTCTGCAATTAAAACATTATTTCATGACACAAAAAATTTTTCTCATCATAAACACTTCATTAAATTAATGCATCTATTCTTTCAAAACTTAAATATCAAATGTTATTCATAATATATTAAAAATATGTTCACAAATGATAGTAATGTAAATATTTTATTCCGCAAGAACAATCAACAATAAACAAACAACAAAACACCTTTCAACTTCTTACAATAAGTGTGATCTGTGTTCTCCTACTAAAGGTCTTCTTTCATTTTGCCTGCCTTTTCAAATTATTTAAATATTGTCTGCATGCTCCTTCTATTTTCATATCGTATGCATTTTTTTTTAACTATTTTCACATAGGCTGCGTCTTCCTATTATTTTTATATCGGCTGCTTCCCTATACCAAAGGCTTACCCGGCACTTCGTTGCTCAGGTAAGCTAAAAATGTTAGACAAATTGTGTTGTGTTTATATTAACTTCAAGGAAATGGCTTATTACAGCTTACAGCTTGCAAAAGCAAAAAAATAGACTAGAGCTATCACAAAAGGTGATATTATATTACCCCGAAATACAGCTTTGACAATACAGACAAACACGCGCGAAATTTGCGATTCATATATGCTGTATAAAAATGGTAAAATCATTGGATATTTCATTTTTAATGTGACATTTTCAGATCTAATAATAATTTTAATGATATGCACTGCGACTACCTGGCTACTGAACACCTCAGCTCCATTTAAAACTTCTATAAAATATATTCTTTCCTCCCCCAAAACACCTAGTTATCAAAAAAGCCATTAACATAATTGACGTGGTTTGTGCCATTAAAACTGTTTGACCTACCTTGATCATCCTGTCATCAGCACACCCAAAATAATATATATTTTCCGGTTGTAATATAAGACATGACATATCAGTTTCTTTTCAAACCGGCTGTGAAGAGATGATAACCAACGTTGTTATGGAGGTTTTGCTTTTTCTTCATAATTAATGTTGATTTAGTTACGACTAGTAAATCTTATTTCTTTGTATTACATATCACCTTTTTTGGAATATGTAATTTATATCTATTCATCACTTAGATTAATATGTTAAAAGTATGAATACAAAAATTATAACAAAATAAAAAAAAAATATTAAGTGATAAAATGACAGTTGAACCCCTATAGAACAATTAAAACCTTGAAGAAAAGAGGCTGTGCGGGATATATATTCTCATTATTTAAATTTGCATATGGAGCTTAAACGTTGAAAGGGATAGTAAATAAACAAATCAATTAAGTTTGAAAATGTGAAAAACAATTTATCATCGGCAACAAATGGGTAAAATTATGTGTAACAAGAGTGCAATTGTCACAAAGATACGCCCATTATCGAAGCTCTTCAATAACTAAAGAGAATGATTTGAAAAACTAATAAGGTAGAACCATGGTATTTGTGCATATAATTCATCTCCATAGCCTCTCTCTGTGTGCTGATTTGAGGTATCAAAACTATTCCATATAGTACATATTCTTAAATCTTTAATCAAGACGACAAAATAATCAAGGTGGGTACTTTAAACTTTGGTAATTATGAGTTATAGTTCGTGTATGCTTCACTGCCCCATCTAATGATGGCGATAATTTCTTCAAACTTTTTATAAATCCCTGTATGCATGACAATATTATGCTCTGCGGCAAATATTGGACATTTGATCTTTAAATGTGACCTTGACCTTGGACCTAGGGACATAGTACTTGGATGTGACATACCACATCATGATGCTGATCATTTATGCCATTTGAAAATCCCTCCATGGATGACAAATCATGCTCTGGACAAATATTTGACCTTGATTCTTTGACAACTAAGAATGTGGTTCTAGCATGCGACACCCGTCTCATGATTCTTATCACGTCTGGCAAGTTATAAGAAAAGCCTTTCATGCTTGACAAAATTATGCTCAGGACAAATTGTATGGATTTGTGGATCCTATTTGACTTTAAAGTGTGACTTTTAATTTAAACCTATGGACTTGGTTCTAATACGTGACCCAACTTCTAATGATAGTACCTCCATGCATGAAACTATTTGGTTCTGAATTATAATTGACCTTGAAGTGAGACCTTGACCTTGGACAAAGTGACCTGTTTTTTGTGCACGACACAATGTCTCATAAAGCTTAACACTTCTGCAAAGTTTTTTGAAAACCCTACCATGCCGGACAAAGATATGATTCAAACAGTCGACAACAACGAGTGGGGTTATTTACCCTCGGGACTTCGGTAAAAACCATTGCCCAAGCACACCGCTTAACATAAAACTATGTTTTTATAAAAACTATATAACTGAAGTAACTGAATAAAATATTCTGTTCTGTTCTGTTCTGTTCTATATAAGATCTCTTCTTTTAATCTCTTGTGAACATATATAATCTTTGCAGTGCGGGTACGGTGCTTTCTATAAAAATCTAAGGTTAAAAATTTAACAAAAGTAAATACAATGACTGTTTCTAAATGAATCTTAGTAAGTAATAAGAAGAAACAGTAATAACTGCTTTAAAAATAACTTTTCTTAATAGATGCAATCATTTGTGAGCTTTAAAAACAATAATACAACCTTTAAGGATAAACGCATAGGTGTGGGAAGTCAATTTGCATATTGAGTTTGATGCTCCAAACAGTAAATGGACAAATCATAGTTCTCGTTACAGACCGGCTGACCAATCAGCTTGCAGCTTATATATAACCATTGGATTGTGAGAATATGCACTGTAATGAACAACTGCAAAGAACTATTGAAAATAATTGATCTGCTAAATGAAGATATCCAGATTTTAATATAAACATGCTTTTAGAATTGGAGAAAATTAGTTTCTCTATGATCATTACATTTTTATATATGTTTTAATAAAACATGAAGAAACTATGATATGTAATATGTCTTAATTTATAGATTTTTTGCAATTTAATGCTTAGATCGAAAAGGAGAGATATTAGCCAAACTGAATAAGATTTAATAATGGAAACACATAATTTTACATGTATTTCATTTTTTTTCTAAACCCATTGCTCAGAATATGCTATAATGGGATTGTTGGAGCCTTAACTTAGAAATCTGGAAGAAATATATGATTTAATGATCATATACTGTTCAATATGTTTGGAAACAAGAGTACAATAATACCGGTTCATTATTTAAACTATAATTTATGAACAGTTTAATGTTTTACCAGATCTCTAAGTGGTTTTACAGAATAAATATGATAATTCCATGTATTTGCAACTAATTTGTACTGCCGGTAAATAAATAGGCAGAGATTTAGCTCTAGATTGCTTAGATATGAAGTTAAATGAATACTCTGAACATTATGAGTACAAGGAAGTTATGCAACAAATAATTGTTGCCAGTTACAATTGGATGAAGTAACATACCGCAAATTACGTCCTTATACGTCTGTTTTTCTTCTTTTTTTGTGACCAAAAATACGGTTTTTAATTTATAATGTTCTGTTTGTTTTGAATTCATTATATCCTGTTTATAACATCATAATGCGGTTTTAGTATCTTGAAATATTTTCCCCGATTTGAACAAACATAAATCTGTTACAAACACAACGCATTAATAATGACACCTCTTAAAACTACTGAGCGAAACAGCGTGACATCACCCTTTAGCCAAACATCCAAATCTGCTAGGCGATATTTAACACCCATAGCAACAGCGTCACTTTGACGTCAAGAGTCTTTGATGTGACCGAACTGTGGCTATCGTCTAGCAGTTTGCATCGGAAAGCGGGTAACACGCCTAGCGCGGTTTTTTTTTAAATGTCAAAAGCATAAATCGGTACTACTGTACCTGAACAAAGCAAGCGCTATCGATAGAGCATTAATAAATTAGTGTTCTAGGAGACATGTAAATGGGTGACAAAAAGTCGAAATTTTATTTTGGTCAGACAAAATATAAGTAATGTTCATGTTGTGACAATGCGTTTTAAAAATCAATGTATTGAGATTGGATTAATACATGTTTCACACACAAGGCAATTTATAATATGTGCATCTTTTTAAAGCTGAGACCCTGTTACCCAATTGGAATTTGCATCTCCGAGGCGTGGCTTATTTTTATCCCAGGGGCATAATATGAACAATCTTGAACAAACCTCTGGTCTTTCGAGAGGACCACTTTGCAATGTTACTTACAAAATATAGGAAAGCTGGAAGCTTCGCCGTTTCAGAGGGGAAGACTTTTAAAGTCATTTTGCTATTTAAGTTTTTATAAACCATTTGAACCCCAGGGCATGACCAGATTTGGCCCCAGGGGCATACTTTGAACAATATTTGTAGAGGACTACTATACGGATGTTACATACCAAGAATTAAGCATCTAACCTTTGCGGTTTCAGAGGAGAAGAATTTTAAAGTTATTTTGCTATTTAAGTCTATATAAAACATGTGACCCCTGAGGTGTGGTCAAGTTTGACCCATGGGGCATAATTTGAACAAACTTTGTAGAAGACCACTTGAGGATGTTACATACCAAATACGAAGCCTTTGGGCCTTGTGGTTTCAGAGGAGAAGATTTTAAAAGAGATTTTGCTATTAAAGTTGATATAAACCATGTGACCCCCTGGGCGTGACCAGTTTTGACCCCAGGGGCATACTTTGAACAATCTTTGTAGAGGACTACACTATGATGTTATCTACCAAATAAGAAACCTCTGGGCCTTGCGGTTTCTGAGAAGATTTTAAAAGTCATTTTGCTATTAAAGTTGATATAAACCATGTAACCCCCGGGGCGTGACCAGTTTTGACCCCAGGGGCATAAATTGAACAAACAACTTTGTAGAGGACTACAATATGATGTTACCTACCAAATAAGAAACCTCTGGACCTTGCGGTTTCTGAGGAGAAGATTTTAAAAGTCATTTTGCTATTTATGTATCTATAAATCATGTGACCCCGGGGAGTGGCCAGTTTTGATCCCAGGGGCATCATTTGAACAATATTTGTAGAGGACAACTATAGGATGTTACATACCAAATATGAAACCTCTGGGCCTTGCGGTTTCAGAGCAGAAGACTTTTGAAGACATTTTGCTATTTAAGTTTATATAAACCATATGAACCCCGGGTCCTGGCCAGTTTTGACCCCAGGGGCATAATTTGAACAATCTTTGTAGAGGACCACTATAGGATGTTACATACCAAATATGAAACCTCTTGGCCTCGTGGTTTCAGAGGAGAAGAATTTTAAAGTCATTGTGCTATATAATCTATATAAACCATGAAACCCCCGGGGCGTATCCCGTTTTGACCCCAGGGGATTAATAGAACAAAATTTGTAAAGGACACCCAAGGATGCTACATACCAAATATGAAACCTCTGGGCCTTGCGGTTTCAGAGGAGAAGATTTTTAAAGTCATTTTGCTACATATTTTTTTATAAACCATGTGACCCCCGGGGCGTGGCCAGTTTTGATCCCAGGGGCCTAATTTGAACATTCTTTGTAGAGGACCACTGTAGGATGTTACATACCAAATATGAAACCTCTGGGCCTTGCGGTTTCAAAGAAAAAGATTTTTAAAGTCATTTTGCTATATATTCTTTATAAACCATATGACCCCCGGGGCTTGGTGTCAGTTTTAACCCCAGGGGGCATAATTTGAACAATCTTTTTAGAGGACCACTATAGGATGTTATATACCAAATATGAAACATCTGGGCCTTGTGGTTTCAGAGGAGAAGATTTTTAAAATCATTTTGCTATATATTCGATATAAACCATGTGACCCCCGAGGTGTGGCCAGTTTTTACCGCATGGGCATAGTTTGAACAATCTTTGTAGGTGACCACTATAGAATGTTATATACCAAATATGAAACCTATGGGCCTTACGGTTTCAGAGGAGAAGATTTTTAAAGTTTACACTTTTTAGAACCAATTTTTAGCTCTGGTGACCTACATATGCAGCGGACCGTAACGATTTAAACAACTTTGAAAGAGTCTCACCTAATAATCATTCCTGTAAAGTTTGGTGAAAATCTGCCAAGTGGTTTAGGAGGAGATGTTGGTGACGCACGCACGCATGCACGAACGCACGCAGACACGACGGACAACGGGCGATCACCAAAGTTCACCATGAGCACTTTCATTCACCTGAAATTAAAAGCATGATTTAAAACCTTCATACATGTACATTATAAATATTTCTTCACAGGTATGTTAAACTATATCAAAGATAACATGTTAACATGTAGCCTGATATACTGGTCAATTAAACAGCACATAATACTTACCATACCAACGATCAATCATAACCTTTTATAACAGAAATTGAATGAGTTGGTTGAGCAACAGTTGATGATCACATGAACATAAATAAATATAAAGCAACAACCTGGTAAATAAGCATAGTTTACTGTTCTATGATTTTACCTGCATTCGAATACACACACTACACAACTCACACAGACGCTTAGATTCTGATCTGTCCCAACCTCCTTGCCTGTGTTGCTGCCCAAATGTCAAAAGCACGTCCAAAGTTGAAGTGGTTGATGTCAGGTATTCCGGGAGTGTCAACGGTCATCATAATGAGTGTGTTCACTGTTGATAAGTGCAGGCGGTTCCTTTGTTTCGTATATTAAACAACTATGTCGCTAAATCAACATAAAAGGCTAAACAAGCCAGTGTTTCATCGACTGTGTATATATTTCTTAGAGTAAGCAGTTATTCAACAACTTGCTCTAATGTGTATTTCTTTCTAATTTATCTCCTCTCCAGTCTATTAGACATATTCTTTCAATCAATGACTTCAGCTTTTAAAAATCCTACATCCTTTTTTTGTGTACATCATTTAACGAAACTACAAACGAGCGTTCAATTATTATGCCTACTGGTAATGACATTGGCGGATTTCTTAAAAGGCATCTTTATCATAATAACATTATACAAAATTGGAAAGTCATACTTACTGTTTACAATATTTTTACTCCACCGGACCACCTCGGAAGTCACCACCGAACATTCTCTTAACACCTCAAAATGCGGTGGTCCGGTGAGTATGCTAACCGTGAAAACCTAGGGGATTAATTACAATAGACTAAATGCTAAATAAGTATAATTTCTGCAAACACTAATGAATTGAAACACAAAACCACACAGGATATTTCATTCTCAATATATTTATATGCCGTCAACAAGTAGTACAGCTTTAAAATTCTAAAGACAACATTTGAAGAAAAACAAAAATGTCGACGTGTGATTTATGTTCTCGATTGTATTTGAAACAATAGTTATTTCTATAGTTTAAAAAAAAATCATTTAAGGAGGCATATATATTATTCCAGGTTTCCTTTCCACGATTTGAAAATGTTTGAACATGTAATTTGTTCTTTTTTTTTAATAGCATGAGCTAATGTTCATACCATTGAGGGCCTAAGAGATCGAGAACTTGATGTTGTAGACTCAAAAAGATTTGCAATAGAACTAGGGGTTTGATTATTTAATGCCTTGAAAATCATTACACGAGAGTGATATTTGCAGCTTTTTTTCCATTGAAATTTTGAGCATAGCTGCATAGAAGGAGTATCATATGATTTTTTAATAATGATCCTAGCTGCCCTCTTATGAATAGTATCAATTTATTTGAGCACACATAAGTACCATTTGCCCAAACGACACAACAAAAATAAAAAATGGTAACATATATGAGTGCTAGAACAGTTGTTTTCATTTCAAAGATCAAATAGGGCGTTATTCTTTTTAGAAGATTTATTTTCATATAAAGTTTTCGCGTACATAGTTATACTGGGTATCCCATTTCAAAGTGTTCGCGTACATAGTTATACTGGGTATCCCATTTCAAAGTGTTCGCGTACATAGTTATACTGGGTATCCCATTTCAAAGTGTTCGCGTACATAGTTATACTGGGTATCCCATTTCAAAGTGTTCGCGTACATAGTTATACTGGGTATCCCATTTCAAAGTGTTCGCGTACATAGTTATACTGGGTATCCCATTTCAAAGTGTTCGCGTACATAGTTATACTGGGTATCCCATTTCAAAGTGTTCGCGTACATAGTTATACTGGGTATCCCATTTCAAAGTGTTCGCGTACATAGTTATACTGGGTATCCTATTTCAAAGTGTTCGCGTACATAGTTATACTGGGTATCCCATTTCAAAGTGTTCGCGTACATAGTTATACTGGGTATCCCATTTCAAATTGTTTTCATACATAGTTATACTGGGTATCCCATTTCAAATTGTTTTCAACGTATACTCCTAAAATTTTCTGACAAGTAACATATTCAATTTGATTTTGATCTACATTGAATGTTAATTGAAAACTACTTTTAATACGATTATTCGTGCTGGTGGGCATACATTTGGATTTTTTCAGGATTTATCGTCATGTTGTTGAATTTACAACACAGGCTTACTTTATCTATAATGTGCTGCAAGTATTGCTCAATCTTTTTAAGGATTTGTCCGATTGGTGGATAGTAGAATCATCAGCATACAAGTCAATGTTTAAATTTAAGTCTGTACATATCTGTGGCGTTATATCATTTATATGGATACGAAACAACAAAGGACCAAGGATAGGCCCTTGTGAGACTCCTGATTTTACTTAAAACAATGTAGAAGGATAATTATTATATTTCACAAGCTGATATCTGTTTTGCAAATAAGATTCCATAATTTTCACACTTGATGAAAAATAGCGAAGCTTTAGTTTTTCTATAACAATATTGTGATCTACAAGTTAGATCAAAAGCTTTCCTTATATCAAGAAATACGGAACCAATATATGTTCCCCCATCTGCATCTTTTAGCCAACTATCAATGAGTCTTATTAATGCCGTACAACAATAATGCGACTTTTTAAATCTTGATTGATGGGAATGGATCAAATAATATTTCATAATAACATGTAGCATTTTACTAGCAATATGCCTTTCAAACACTTTAGAAAAAATAGATAAGAAATTGGGCGGTACTTATTAGGATTTGTTTTGGAGCCTGATTTATACACATGAATTTATGAGGAGCGTTTAAGGTCATTTGGGAAGACACCTTCCGAAATGCTCTTATTTACAAAGTATGTAATGGCCTCAGCAATGTAGTCGCCACAGAGCTTCAAAATCTTTGGGCCAAACCTGCAGATTTACCTATATTTAACTTATCAAGAATATTTGTACCTTCAAAAATTCTTATTGGTTTAAGCTGTAGATACTCATTTTTAATGCGTTTATCCAAAGAATCTTTTAATTTGGATAAATATTCCGGACACGGGACGGATCTGTCGATCAAAATTGCCACATTAACACAATGTTCATTAAATGCACTCGCAATCCCAGTTTACCGGTAATTATGCCGCACATATATTATAGGGGTCGGTTACACTCAAGTAATCATAATTGAAAATTATACTTGAAATGAGACTCGATAGCCTATTGGTTAGCGCGTTAGACTCTCACGCAGTCGGTCGTGGTTCGATCTCTGACTGACCCACACGTTTTCTTCTCTAGTTTTTTGACCGAATATATAAATATTTGCTACTCTAGATGCTTTATTACTTGAAAAAGCATTTCTAAAAATACAACAAATATAATGTGAGTAACTTCCATTAAGTATTTTAAGAAATTGCCAAACATTATCCCACAACACTTGCTAATACAGTTAAAAACATGTAAAACTGTCTTAACATTCATAAAATAATTAAAAGAAAGTATATAGCATCTTGTCTGTTTTTAAAGGTTTAACTGGAGTTTTGTTCAACGTGATAGTTTTTTTCGATTCGCATGATTACTCTGCTGTCTTCCACTGAGAGTGCCCGGTAATAAAACTGATTGAAATATAAGCGCACAATGCACTAACATTTTCAATAACTACTAGTAAAACTATACAAGTCATTGATAATACTAACAAGAGCACCGCCTACGGGAGCTGGACGCTCAATTTTCTTGTATTTTAAATTATTCTAGCCTTTTGTTAATAGAATGGGTTCATCACTGTGATCAAGTGCGTTGAATTTCAAGTCAGTAACTCGTATGGATCATGAGAAATTTGACCTTAAGCTAAAATTATAAGTTGAAAAAAGGGCAATAACTCAACCAAAATCCTTGATATAGTTACCTCATCTTGTATATAGAATGGGTTTAATACCTCTTATAGTTAGCGTGAAATTTGACCTAAAGCGAAAAGTCTATGTTGAAAAAGGGCAATTACTCAAACGAAATCCTTGATAGAGTTCCCTCCTATTGTCACATAATAAATTCATCACTGTGATAAATTACTTTGAGCTTCAAGTCAATACCTCATACAGGTGTTTAAAAATTTGACCTAAAGCAAAAATTGTAAGTTGAAACAAAGGGTAATAACTTCTAAAAATCCTTGAAAGTG
This sequence comes from Congeria kusceri, assembly GCA_027627225.1. Lineage (NCBI taxonomy): Eukaryota > Metazoa > Mollusca > Bivalvia > Myida > Dreissenidae > Congeria > Congeria kusceri. The sequence continues at coordinate 8,030,053 of CM051025.1, forward strand.
TTGCCTCCTCATGGCTGCAGAATGGAGTCAGCCCCGTCAACAAGTATCTTGAGTTTTAATTTAATGTCTTTGATAGTTATTGAAAATTTTTATATTTAACAACGCACATGTACAAATATTTTAAGTTGTAAGTCCAAACAAGGGCCGATAACTCTGGAAATACAAATCACAGGGTTACCTGCCTTATTGTTATGAATTACCCTTTTGAACGTTTCAAATGGATACCTTTATTAGTTCTTGAGAAATGGAATCTGACGAACTTAACCAAAAAACTTAATCAAAAAAACTTAACCAAAAAACTTTACCAAAAACCTAAACTAAAATACTTAACTAACGCAGACGCTTACGCAGACGCAGACGACAGAGCGACGACAATAACTCGACTTTTTTTATCGAGCTAAAAACTGTAGACAGATTTTAGTTCAGACAAAACTGTTTTGATAATTGTAACTTTCTGTTGCTATAAACCTTTGAAGATTGAGTATTGCCCAGTGTTACGCAATAGCGAACAACTTTAGTGCGTTCGGCGCTTTGATATTTCTTGCTGATTTATAATAAATGAAGTATTTCTTTTTGAAAAAAAAAACGTATTTCTTTCGTTTATGGAGTTTTTAATTTGCTCATTATACCAGCCTAGTTGGATAGT